>VZRF01012160.1:231221-331802 GCA_013396875.1 Vireo altiloquus
TCCCCCGGGGCGCGCCCGGCGCGGTGCCGGTGCGGTGCCGGTGCGGTGCCGCCGCAGCCCTGCCCGCAGGGACTGCGGGCGCTGCCGAGGGGCAGGCGGCCGGCGGAGGGGCCCCAGCAGCGATCTGGCGAGAGGACGGTGGGTCCCACCGTCCGATCTGCCCGCGGGGCTCAGGCGTGCGGCGCCGCCCGGCCTCTGCCCCTGGCCCCGCATAACCGCGAAGGCAGCAAGCCCAGCCCTGAGGATGATCGCTGAGGCCTTTCCCACGTCCTCCCCGCTAACATGGCAGTGAGGAGGGATCTCTGCAGATGGAGAAGGTGTGGTTAGGTCAGCTCCCGTCGCAGCCCAAATTCTTCTCACCTGATGGCACCAGCAACAGGCAGTGTCCTCTTGGCCCGCTTCCCCAGCACCACGGACTCTGCCCAGTCTGCTCCTTCCACCTCCACTCTCTGAAATGCTCAATTTCTCCCTGGCCCTTTGTGCTTCCTTCACCCAAAAAGCCTCTTTCATCTCGCCCGCATACTTCCACCCATGCCTAGTAATGGCAAATTGAATTTTGCTGATCCCATATGAGCCATTTTGATCTCATCCTCGTGCCTGGAAAATTCAGTTTTTGTCAGCAGTGCTGAGAAGTCACTCAAGACAGCTGATCAGACTTCATTAACAGCAGTACCAAGGAATAGGTAAGTTCATTCATTTTCCCATTCACAACTTACAGTCAGCGTATGGAAGGGAAAAAATAAAGAAACAAAGGACTTGAGACAGAATATATTTTGCCTGACCCTCTGAAACAATAAGCAGGACGTCTACTCAGATAAAGTCAATTTACAGAATAAAAACTATGTAGGAAAGATAAAGGCAGAAAAAAACCCCAGAACACTGTCTGAATATATGCAGCTATTTTGTCTTTTTCCTTCTTCATGATATTGAAGGTATTACTGTGTATGGTCACATGACTCTGCTGAAGTGTAAGAGATCATAGTCTCTTCCTCTCTGGTGCCCGAGGCCAGTCTGCTCTGGTACTACAATGCTTATCACTGGGTACATTGCATTAGATCTCTGCTGAGGATGAAGTTTCTCCACAGTTAGAATTCTTTCCTTATTTCACTCCTTCCACCTCCCCCATATATTTCCAAACCTATCAGTTTTCATCTCGTTTTTCTGAATGGCTTACTAAAGGTACTTTTCATAACATGTCTACACTCTTCTAAGTTGTAAAAATACTGGGGAACAATAGGTCTGGCAGTATGTTAACCAAAGGTGTTTCACCATCTCTAAAAAGCACATCTCCAGGGCTAAAAATGTAAGGAAAAGGGAAACAAAAGCAGATTGCAATGGGAAGAGTGGTATACTAAGACACGAGTCCTGTTTGGGGTAAATGTTTTGTAAGTTAGTGGCTGCCCAGCCAGTTGTTGTCATCCACAGTCTCCTGTGGACTGATGGATCAGGACAGCTGTCCTCAGCAGTTTCACCAAATCCCACCAAACAGCATTTGCACCTCACCCTGGCCTGAGAAGATGTATTACTGACACAGCTGTGGGCAATTTCTTTTCCTCTGTTCAGAGAGTCTGGTTTCATTTTAATCCCCTTCTCCCTCTCACCCACCCACCCAATCTAAATCTGTTCCTCTGTGAACCTTCTTTCTGCACTGAGCGAAGTCTGCTGTGGTTTCCTTTTCAGTGAAGATTTCAGACAAGTCACGTTGACTCTTCTTACTTTATTCCCTCTGAGCTTGTCTATCACTTTATCTCAAGCTCAAAGTCGTATCCCAGGTCCTAGCAAATGCACATTTGGCTTTCCTTTCATTGAGCTACAATATCATCTACATCAACCTGCTCTGACTTCTGCCTCAGGGTGTGATTCCACAGGCAGGTGAGCAAGTCCTGGCACTTACCCTGCCTGAAAAGCTGCTCTCCAGTTCTTCATGGATTTGTCCTCTGCTGCTTTAGTGAGGTGGTAGTTTACATGGAACCTGGCAAGCACCCATGCTGCTGTCAGACATGCACAGCAGAAAAAAAGAACTGGAAAGAGGGATTATACCCAAGTGTCCATTCATTCACTCCACAGAACTATTGGTCTGTCTTGTGGCTGTCTCACATGTCCTGATGCCACCAGCTCCCTCATTTTTTTTAATTTGAAATCAATATCACTTAGCTGCTGGAAGCAATACCTGTCTTGGCACCCACAGCCATGCTTCATCTGTCATTTTTAATATAGTCAGTTTAATGAAAGGATAGACTCTTCACAATCTTTTGGTTCTTAATCACACCTTTATTTATTATGTTTATATAATATTATGTGTTATTTATATTTACATAAATCTCCATATTTAAAGTAAATTTCATTCTCATTAGAAGTTGAGAAGACTTTGTTAAGACTCAGCTTTCACCCGGTTGCTCAGCTCTTCTGTACAGTAGGTTCTATGCAGTAGGGAATTCATCATCAGTGAAAAGTTTCTCGTTTTTAACAAGCCAATAACAAACATTCTAAAATCAGTTAAAATATGTTTATTATATAGTACCATAAGAAAAGTAGGTATGATACATTTTGAAGAAATACATGGTGCAATGCCAATGTAGTTTCATAAGAATTATCTCGTAGGAGGGAAATGACAGGACTGAATCTCTGAACAAGGGACTGAAACAGAGCATAAATCTAACTGTCCCCCACACTTTCTGTCTTTGCTCTTCCTGAGCAACAGTATTCCCCCCGCTGCTGCAAGGAAGTGGAGGTAAATGACAGAACGTAAATGGTTTTGTTTTCTTTGAAATGCGCTTTCTGACAGGCTCTGGATATTTTCTCTGAGGATTGTGGGTACTTTCTTAAACAATGAGGCACAATTTCATGTAGGAAATTGTGTACAAAATTTGTTTGATAAGTGCTGATTTAAATGCTGGTCTGAAAGATCTTCATAAATCTAAATTTTCATACAGGTTTGGGAGAGGGAGATATTTAAATATCTGGAGAGAAACATGGATAGATCTTTTACATAGCTGGGTATCTCAGAAGGAAGGAGCAGTAGGAAACAGCCCCTTGCAATCTCCTAATTTGGGTGAAATTATGTGCCCCTTTGTTTATTGCAGAGCTGAAAACCTCCCCTTCCACAGCCCCTGTTGTGAGGGGCATGCTGGCAAAAGGGAAGGAATGTTTGACCTGTTGTGTTCAGTAGGTCACTGCCATTAGCAACTTCTGTTTGCAAAACAGAGCTTCAGTGCTGCCCAAACTAGGTCAAGGATGCTGCTGGAGGAAGTGCAACATAAAGATCCCTTCACTTTCTTCTTCCTCCATTCCTGCAGTTCTGCCACGAATACAACAGAGAAATTGAGATGCCATAATCAAAAAGCATATGCTTCTAGGCAAGGACCACCTCTTTCTGGGGTTGTATGCCAAGGTGAATTGGGAACAGACAAGGATCCATGCCTCCAATGGTCTCTTCCCCCCATGCCCTGCAGTCTGTAATTCTGGGCAGGGATGAGTGGGGAGGAAAACATAATTCCAGCAAAGCTAAAGATAGTCACCTTGTGACTGATAGAGTCACTAGCCTGACAGAGGGGCTGGTAACAGCACAGAGCAAAGAAGTTTTAGAACTAGTCTAGTTTTTAACAGCTTGTTCTAAATCCACCCTGAGGCTTCCATCATAACCCTGAAGACCAGCTTTTGCTGTAAATTGTTAACTGTTTGTTTGTGTTTTAAGAGACAGCTGTTCAACAGTGTTTGTCTTTTCCATAAGGCATTGATGAATCTATTAAACCTGTTTTACCAGATGTTCCCTATATTTCTATATAAATATAAAGATCTTATAAATTATAAATACCGGAACAGCATCTTTCAAAGAAACACTGCTTATAAAATACAAAGCTATTGTCACTGTCTTACCTGCTGAGTAAATTTATTCTTTTCATCAATTAATTATCATGGATGCAGATGATTTCACAGTAGGTAATGTGCCCCTGTCATCTTCTTTAGCTACCACTAGAACCAGCTAAAATGAAAAAAAAAAAGCCCACTATAGAAATCTTGCCAACTAATGTTCCATTTTTAAGTAAACATCACCAAGCACCAAATAATGCAAAATGTCTTCCTTTTGTCTATTCCTGTCCTCAGAGGTGTCATTGGCAGCCATGTCTATCCTCCCATGAAAAGACTCTGAAGAATGAATGTCCACCTTCTCCTTCTCCAATCCTTTTAAAAATCTTTATGTGGTATCTTGTGACCAGTTACTATCACAGAAGGACATGGACAAAACTTCCTACGTGCTTCTTGCAAGATGTGTCTTCAGCTGTGGAAAATATGCGGAGGCCTATGAAGTTCACGAGTAGGAGATGTTTACAAAAATAGTATCTGTATCAGATCTATAGAGGCAGGAATCGTCCTCCAGGGACTGTTGCTCCAATATGCTTCACTGCTGGCCTCCTGCCACTGGCAGTTTGGATTCCCCAGTAAAAGCTACTTCTGGCAGAGATCTCAGTAATTGCTTCATAGAAATAATGTACTAGATGCCATAAGAGTTAATTCTACATCAAGCTGTATTAGCTACTGATAGGATTTTCATGTGGACCGAAAAGGAAATGAGATAGCAAAATGACTCATGCAGTTCTTCTTTCTTCAGAGCTCCTTTGCTGCAGAAGACAAACAGAAGGGTTTTTTATGAGCTTTTAAAGAATGAAAAAAAGCAATGCCAATGTAGTTCAGATCCTGAAAGTGGTGCAACTTATCTCACACAAGTGAAAGGCTGGGTCCTTTCAAACTGGGAAAATATTTGAGGTTGTGTGAATCAACTGAAGGGACAACAGGTGGAGAGAGGTAGGGTATGTTTGCATTACATATTGTGATATAAGCTCATGCTTACCTACACTCACACCCTAGCAAACCTGATCTTGTTCTCCCGCACCCAGAGACCACAAAAAACTTTAGGGGAGCATATTAGTTCAGTGCTGAAATAGAACTAATCAATTCACACCCTCAGTAGTGCATTTATCAAAAAAACCTCCTGGGTTTCTTGTCCCATATTGCTGAAGAGATGTAATGGTGAGCACCAAAATATTTTCTCTTGTCTTCATGGTGAGTTCTCAAATTGGGCTGTGCTGCCATAGTAGAGACATGCTTGGGATATCCTGGCATCATCCATTGGAAACTGAGCATTTGACAGTGTCCCAAATTAAGGACAATCTTACTCCAAGGAATTAAATACTTGGATGTTTGCCAGATACCTTAAAAACACTTATTGCAACACAAGTTGAAATTTTAAAAAATATTTGTGAAACAAATTAGAATTTTTACAGTGGAGAGGTGTCTTCCCAACACATTTAGCCCAGGCAAGCAGTGGGCCAGCTGAGATCTAACAACAGACAGGACTCAATGTATGCTGTGCTGCAAGAGCCCTGTTGTGTGACCTCAATTAATTTGGCAGTATTTTATTAAAATACAATCAGCTTTGTGTGTAACACCTGGGTTTGAAGTATTGGTACACAAATAAATGTTCAATACTCAGTGTTCACCATTCTTTCCTCACCTTACCTTGGTATTCGCCTTCCATTTGTTTTTCTTAGGAATTTTTAGCTTCATGGTTTTTCAGAACAATATTGATTTTCAGCAAGTGTAATAGTCTCTCAGCATCTTCATCCATGTTCGTTTTTTATCCAGAGTCATGCAGAAGTGTCATGCTGAGTTCTAGATATATTAGGATCTCATTTTTGTGCAGTTCCCATTTCAAGACTTTACAGAAGCCATAGGAAAGGAATTTACCATCTGGAACTGGGGTGGTGCAGCTTGCTGTGGTAGCATCTCCCCCACGCCTTTGTAGCACAGTGACCTACTGCATGTGACCATGCATCACCTGCCACTCCAGCAGGAGACCCGGCGCTCTCTGGAAGTGCAGCTCAGCACCAAAGAATTGGCACGTCTAGGCTGCCTCATCTGTCACAAACCTCACCCACTCAGCAACACCATTCTGGCAAGTATCTTTCATAAATCCATTCTGCATCCTCATATGTCCTTACCTTGTGTCTGAGCCAGCTAAAGGCTTGCTCACACAAAGTGAGACTAGAGGTAGGCTGGGCCATGCTCTGAAATTCCAGTTTCTTCTGCCATGGCCTGGGGCTTTTCCAGCAGCAAGTGAACTGGGAAGATCAGTGAGTTCAGATAAGGCACTCTTTCCCACTCCCTCCCTGCCAGGAAGAGCTCAGCAGATGCCAACAAATGAGGAAGAAAAAAGAAAGAAACTTCCAGGGGTGTAAAAACCCAAAGGGATTTGTTGAACCTCTGGCAGTCACACTGAGAATGTGAAGGTTCCTCATCATCAGGTAGGTAGTGACAAGAGGGGAGGTCTGAGGAGGTTCCTCTGGAAGGTCAAAATGCTACTTGATATGCCCTGAAAAAGGAGACACCACCAATGACATAAATGTGAGATGTATATTAGGGTGCAAATATCTTTGATGCAGTGTGAGTCTTATTTTGCCTTTTTTAAAACATTTACTTCATCCTCTCCTGAATGTCTCGTTTCCCAGCAGTGAAGCATACAGCAGCTCCTTCTCCTAAATGTCAGTTGAATCTATGCTAGTGGTGTTGCTCAAACTGCATTTTTAAAAATAATCTGCAAGCATTTAATGTGCTTTTTAAATTCCCAGTGTTATGTAAAAAGGCACAATATTTTTAGCCTTACAAAATATCAGTTGTCATCTCCTCACTCTCTCCCTTTGATATACTGGAGATGGGGGCCTAGAAGCTCAGAGACTGTGGATACTAACTGTTTTAAAAATAAGGTGGGGAGCTTTTTTCTGCAATGTGGTTTTGGAGTTTTACAGATCTTAATAAAAACATATAAAAATACCCCAAACCTTAAAAGCAAGTCTGAACAAAGAAAAGTACTTCTTATTTTAAAAGCTACTGATTCTGTCCTCGCTGCCTAATTTTAATGTCTGGAATAATGACAGTATAATATATCCTGAAGCAAAATATCAACTTAAACTGTTCACTCATGCACTGACAGAATGGCCCTCATATTTTAAAAAAATCTCCAGAAATTACTCTCTAGCATAGAGCACACAGCTGTTGTGAGTAGGCTCTGGCAAATCAACATTGACTCAAACTATTTTTGGAATCAAGTCAGGCCTGCTGCTGTTTCTGGAAGATGTGAATACATCTACCTGCTCTGCTCTGCTGCAGTCCATAAGGAATATGGTGGGATCCAGAATGCTCTCCTCTGTGCTTAATTGGAGGTGACCTTCCCATTTCCATCTGTTTACAAGTCTTCTGAGGTCTAATGTTTTTACCTTGATAAGCACATTTGGACCTTGCTGCTTTCTGTGTGCTCAACTGGAATTTGAGGAACAGGGTCTCAGAAGAGGCTGCCTCACTGCTTTTTCTTCTTACTGTCTTGCAACACTTGACATCCTGATGGCACTTCTGGCTAGGAGGCATCACCTGTCAGAAGCAGCTCAGGAAAGAAGAGCCTCAGACTTGTTTGGATCATAGCTGATTCTTGAAAGAAATCCACCAATGCAATTCAAGAGATGGCTACTAGAAAATCTTGGAATAGTAATGTTTATTGTTGCACCACACGGTCTGTGCTATATATCAATACTGGGCTAAGGCAAAGGCTCTTAGCTTTTATCTGCTCTCACAGTAGGCTGTTGTTTCTTTCTGTCTCCCCAAAATTTGTGTTAACCCTCAATAGGTAAGATAACATTTATCATATTTTCCTATTTACCACTTCTTCCTCTGTTTACTGTCAGCTGGGAGAAAGAGTTGAAATGATTGTAGATGAGGAGAGTTCTGTTCTCATGGTCCCTGGAGTCACATAAATAATTGCTATGTTTAGGAGAGTGGAATTCTTCAGGCACCAACTATGTAACTTGAAATTCCATTCCTTGCTTGGAGGTGCAGGGATTTGGAGAACAACAATTTCTGAGTCAAAGCAAACACATGTGGAGGCTCTTGGACTCTGGTATAATCTGCTAAGACAGCAAAGCAGGATGCAGCATACTGTAGGCTTCTCATCAGTGTAGACTGAAAGACAAAATGAATTCTGAGTCTAACGAGAGTCATTCCAGCCTCAAAACCAAGCCAGAGGCCTGAGAATATGCAACATTAAAAATGTCTACAATTTAGTGTCCCTCTAATCTTGACTGCAAGCTAAGGTCATTAAGTTGAATTTAGGCTTTAGGCACCAAAGGGCTGATAACTGTCTGCAGTGTTATCATCTAAGAAGTTAGAGGCAATGAACAGTATCAACCAGACCTTCATCCATATTCTTCACAGATGAACTGTACCCTCTACCTTTTCCAGTCTCCTTCCTCAAAAAGAGTCACTGGCAGTGTGTAGTCTAGCCCCTGTGGAATGCCTCCTTCTGCAACTTCAGACGGAGTGGATAGAGACAGTATCCCATATGTGCGTTTAAATTTGGACCTCTCTGCAGATTTACTCTTTTGTGGATCAGGAGAAAATAGGAGCAGTTTTTAACTGCATTGGAAAAATGCAGGCTGTCCAATGTGTCCAAAGCAAGTGACAAGTGGAACTAAGGCAGCTCCTTCCCTTTTCAGGGTTGTTACATCTGAAGTTGCACTGCTTATCTGTACTTTGGATGTAATATGTGTCTTTTGCACTGTTTCAAATTTGACATGCCCTTACACAGATCCACAATATTTTCTGGTTTACTTCAAAGCCAAATATAGCCCTCCTTTTTTACCAGACTTCACTTTTTTTTTTATATTCCTAAGATAGAGGCTTGATGACTACCTTGGGAGGACAGAGTTTTGGAAAGCATGGCCACAAAGGCTAAATAAACAGGAAGCAGAAGGGTTAGTGCTGGTAGGACACAGTAATCCTTCTCATGGCATTGAACACTATGTACCAAGGTGTTGGGAAGAAAGCTTTTAGTGGGAAACCCAAGAAAAGCAACACTGAAATAGCTTTGTAAACATCGTATTCATTTCCTTTGGCAGTAGCAAGCCTAACACTGCCTCTGAAACCATCAGTCACTCTGCAGAAAATGGTTTGATAGGACTTTCCTCATAACCTGAGCCTATTTTCATTAGCAGCTTGATGAGATTCTGCTGGCTTAGTTTCAAGGCATCTTTCACTACCTGCTGCTCCCAGCTTTTAGCCAGCACTGTCACAGACATTACCTGGGACTCAAGAATCCCAGGGAATAAGTATATTTGCATATTAAGCCTAAACACAGATGACCTTCACATAGATTGCAACTGGCCAAATGCATATCTAAAGTGGTTTACATGAAAACTGAAGTATTTTGGGTCAGGTTAAAGGTTCCAAATTACTTCTTTCATGAGCCATGAAAGCAAAGGGTCAGGAGGTTTGCCAGGTACTGTGGTCATCATGTTGACCTTCATCAACTGAAGAATGCCTTGGTTAAAGGAAATACATCTCCAGAAATGTGCAGATAGTCATTGACTTACTAATACAAAGTGGAACACTTTGAGGACCTCTCCTGCATTTTGAGCAGTAGCTGTGGCTACTGACCTCTCAATATCACTTGGACTAGCTACAAAGCACTGGCAGTGGTGGCCTGTAACCACCACTGTCCTGTTCTCCAGTCAGTGGCTTTCATACAGTGCTCAATAACTTTGCTGGATACAGAAGGAACTTAGCACAGATCTTTAGTAAGGCCTTATATTTTCAACCTACTGAAAATCATACTCTGCTTGAAAACCAGCTCTCTCCTGCAAGTTGTCACTTGTCACAGACTCCTAGCTGCCACTGGAAGGACAGTAGCTCCACTGCAAGGCTCTGGTAATTTTCCTGAAAGCCCTGTGAAACAGTCAAAGATTTTTGTCTGGTCATTCTTTTATTCATACCATCAGTAAATTAACTAGCAAAGGAACTAGTAGCCACATGTACTAAACGTGAGAACTGCAGGAAACTTCATATAGCCCCACACCTTTTGCTTTTGGATAAATGGAAAGCAAGGGCCTGAGGGGCTGCATCTCTTAAAGCTGTACTCAAATGGTGTTTTACTGTGCAGCTTGTGGATAACATTTGGCCTTTTTTTTCTTTTTTTTCTTTTGGCAAGCAGACTGTTGGACCATATGCCTGTATTGTCTGTTTGGTTGGTTTGTTGCTTTGCTCCAGGGCCTTGGTTCCATGATCATCTACACTGTGTACATTCTAGGTTTTGCCAGGACTCCAGTCTGGAGTTAAATAATTACTTGGTTTTATGAGAGGCTGATTTGCTGCAGGATCCACACTCTGTACATAGCACAGGCATGGACTATACCAGGCTTCATTCTTGCTGACCAGAGCAATCTGCTTGTGTATTCCTAATGTGCTCACAAGTCCAGCATGCCCTGGCATATGCACGGCACATCCTTGTAGGCACTCCACAAAACATGGAGTTAGCAGTTTCCAAAGCCTGTTCCTCCTTACTTGGCTAACTCAGTTCTTATGCAAGAAAATAGTAGCACTGGGGCAGACAGGTGCCTTGTGGGGACTGGAGTGACCAGGATCCTATCCCAGGTTAATGCTACTGAGACTGTAGCTTGGCATCTCTCTCCCTCCAGTACCAGGCAGCCACACCAGGCGCTTCCCTGGGAAGCCACAACAGAACTTCTACTGTACGGAATAGGAGGAGGCTCAGTGTGAGATCAAGAGAGTTGAGAACCTGCTTTTGTCTCTCAGCTTTATCACAGAGAGGATGGAGGAAGAACCCTTTTCCCAGGAAAGAGCACCCTCCCCCTGACACATACACACACTGGAATTGTTCCTGGGACTTTTTGTCTAATTGCCCCAGATGCAACACCCAGAAGTACCTATGTCTGATTACACTCGTTTGTAGGAAGGAGCATGGCTTGTCTGTGCCGTGCTTACAACTCTATGTAAGTGAAGAAAGGAGACTTCTACCATGAGAGCGTGGTACTTGGGTGGAAAGAGGCTTGCAGCGCACACAGGAACTCTTTAATTAGCAGCCTGGCAGATGTGTTTCTTTGACAGTTCTGAAAAGCAGTAATATTTGCCACAGAACAGCCAAATACGTCACCGCTTGTCTCACTGGTGGCAAGGGGTGGGGCATACAGTTGAGGAAATGGTAAGGATGCCCTGGAATGTGGAAATGTCAGCTTTCCGAGCAGAATGGGCTCTGGCGGCCATCCATACTCAGCCGCACACATGGGCATGCCCCAGGAGCCATCTCAGACTTTTCCAGAGTTGCAGAACAGGTCATACAGCACCTGAGGGAAGAGATATCCACTGGGACAACCTGCTTGAACCCCTTGTTCTTTGGGCACAGAGCCCAGCAGCAGAGAGCAGGCGGTGTGGGAGGGCTGTGTGAGGGGAAGGAAGCCTGCCAGTGAGCCAGCCCCAGGAGCCATGGAATTGCAGGCTGCTGCCTGCTGAAAAGCAGCAGGAAATTTTGGTGGAAGGAGATAAGGAAACAGCAGTGGTAACTCATCTGGGAGCTGCACCTCCTGCCCCAGAGCCCCTGTCATGTCTCTGTCTAGGAAAGACCTGCCAGCTTTGCTGGAAATTGAGCTTCTTCCTTGGACAGACACCACCTCAGTCCCCTGTTCTCCTGGCTGCCTGGCTGTCTGATGGCCAGTCATACCCTGGCATGACCAAGGTCATACCACACAGATACTTTGCTCCCTCTTATTTGTATATGGCTGATTTGCCCCACTGAAAATGTGTTTCATGACACAGCAAGGGTTTGGTTTGGTTTTTCTTCTGTTTACAGCTTTTGGCCCATTCTAGTGTTTTAGTCAGGACAATCTAACTGTATGTGTGTGGGTGGAATGCCTTTTGAAGTATGTACATATGTGCGTGTGTACCATGCAATACCTTCACAGTGGGATTTGAGCACCCACAGTGGCCCTTTTCAGAGATCACAGCGGCTTTCTGTAGCTGCTGAACAGCTCCCCTTCTTGGGGAGGGACACTTCTGATGTGTGCTTTTCACAGCAGACTCACTTCTCTTCAAAACACTATAGCTGTAGGTCCTGGGTAGCTGGTCATTCAGGGACGTCTCCAGAGCTCATGACCTTTGCAAATAGTGTTTCTGACTGTGTGCCAGTCACACAGAGGCAGGGAGATGACGAAGCTTGTAAGGACTGCTGTCTCATGAGGCTCTGGTGTCCCCAGCACAGCTCTCTGTGTGGCACCCAGCTGTCAACACGCATCCCACAAAGGCATTAAGGCACTCCAACTTGAAACTGCTGTTTGGTCAGGAAAAAAGGCAGCTCTGCACATGTCATGGCCTCCACAAGGGGCATGAGCAGCAGCCTGGCAGAGGACAATCTGTTCCAGATGTCGTCTTTCACATGGAGAGCACCCTGCCCAAGGGAGGGAGCGAGGATCACACCAGGAGAGGCTGTGCTGTGGGAGCACAAGAGATCCCAGGAGACCTCTTACCAGGGTGAATTACATAGAATCATGGAATTGTTCAGCTTCAAAAAGAACTCTAAGATCGTTGATCCAACTCTAATGTTGGCCCATGTGGATGCAGGCAATTGGCTGCAGGTGGCCCTGCCCTGGACAGTGCAGGCCTAACTACTTGGCCTGGAGACCAGAGCAGATCCATTACATATTCCCAACCCTTCCAGTCAGCCCAGATGTAGCATTTAATACAGCATGGGGAAAGCTGATTAAGTAGCAATTTAACATTAATCAATAAAACGTGGTTAGACTAAACAGAAGTTATGTGACTAAAGAAGCATCAGAGATTCAACACAGATACAACTCAGAACTTTTCATTGCTTAGGAAAAACATGGGCTCCTGCGAGGTGTCACTAATTGTTAACTAACTCATGCTGAGATAAAATGGCACTAATTGATCTGTTGATACGGATGGAAATTATACAGATGCAGACATTTTGCATTATTAACACAAGTAAAGCACCCTGTCCAGATTCCAGATTGCTTTCCTCTGGCCGTAAACACATATTTAGCACAAAGATTCCCATCTGCAGCTACCTAAACCATGCCTGGCTATCCAAAAAGATTTCCTGCCCAACAAGTTTAATTCCCGGACAGTGTTCTTGCAAATAATTCTTCCTTTTGTGTTCAAGGACTTATTTTTTCTTCTTACATCTATTTTTATTTTCATTTTATAGGCACCTAACCAGTGCTAGCACACACCTCATCCCAGTGCAGTACATGAATTTGCCACACCATTTCTGTGTAGTCTTAGTCTTTATTTACTCATTGCATTACATGAGTGAATTGCCAGCAAAGATTCTCTGTATCTGTCTCCATTAAAACTTAGTCTTTCTGAGATGGCTGCCTTGACCTCTAAGCATTTCTAAGCTTTGATTTGATGACCAGTAGCAGGGCCTGCTTCCTGTCTCTTGCCTCAAAAGAAGCACCCAGCTAGAACTGCATATTCTAAATCCTTCCAACACCTGCTTTGTAGTGGGCTGTCACTTCACCCATGGTGACAGTAGCATTCACACCACAGTATACTCCAAAATACCAGACCACTTTTATTCATGGCATGGAACAGCCAAAGTGATTTATGCAGAGGACTGCTGCTAATTGCAGAAATAACAAGGTCTGGCACAAGCTAAGTATACCTACTGATCCATCTCTGTACCCAGATAGCTAAATGCCTCTTCAGGACTAATATTTTGCTTCACCTAATGAGTGTGACTACAACTGTGTGCATCTCAAGGCTCTAATTTTCATTTGCAGCAGAAAAATGCCTACTCTTTCAAGCCAATAATTGCGTGAAGGAAGATTGTTAGCATAAGGAGATTGTTATTTTCCTTCTGGAGGAATCAGAACTAACAGGGAAGTTAGTTAATCTCCATTTCCAATTACAAAAGCAGAAACTTCAAATTCACTATGTGGCAAGCACAAAATCAGATTCGTTGTCCGCTGTGTATTCTGATGTATTCTGATTTGAGAATTCTAGCTTTCACATGCACAACCTGCAAAACATTTGTTTTGTATTTGTTTCCTCATAGTGAGGAGTTAATACAAAATATCTAATAGGGCTGCTTTTCTTTTTCTTCTTCCCACTTTCCTTGATCTGCTTTCATGAGGTTTTAACATCAACACACTGGAGAGAAAATCAAACATGCAATGGGGATGTGGGATTTATGGGGATGTGACCAGAAAGTATGAAAGCATAGATTTTTTCATAATCACTCAGCACTTTTTTAATCTTGGTCTGAGACATTCTTTGTTTTCTCTGAAGTCAGAGCTAGCCCAGGGAACAGTGGCAGAGTTCTCTGACGTCAGGCTGATTGTGTAAGGTGTGTTGTGATGTTCCAGAATTTGGTTCACAATTATGCAGTGAATTCTTTTTAGCTCTGCACCGACATCTTTACCTGAACAAGAGGGAAGAAGATTGTCTGCACTAGAAAAGTGACAGTGTTAGAAGACCCATCACAAAGATACATTCCTTATCTTCTATAATTACTCTGTGCATTAATCATGGGAGGTAATGGATCTGATGCCATGCCTACAAAAGCAGCAGTAAATAGGATTATTTAGCACCCACAGAAGAGCTATATATCTCTAAGAAATTCGGAGCTATAGATCAGTGGTTCAATGGTTGCAGCTGTGTAAGGAGTGAGATGCTCAGTGCTGTGCGTTGCTATGGGTGGGATTTTCATATGGTATGTAACACTGAAAAACCTCTGACATTTTTCCAGCTGTATCATCTGGTTAAATAAAAGGTATAACCTCTTTGTACAAACTTTACGTGTCAAATTAAAGATTTGTTTACACTGGATTTAAACCTTGGACTAATCTCTTTGCACAGGTCTCTGATGTGAGCGTTTTGCAGTAGTGCAGACTGGGAGTGTCACTGGTGTGGTTTGTGGCTTACTCACCCACCCGCAAGTAAATTATCAGTACTGAAAAGTACACATGTTCATAGATAAGTCTTTGGAGGGAACTTGCAACAGTAGGGGTATTAACCCAAATATTAAGGCTAGATTCCAAAGTCAAATACAATGATTGCACAAAGCACAGTAAATGTCTTTATTGGTGCTCCTCCTCCCTGAGAGGCTGTGAAGCAAGGAGAAGCTGCAAAGGCTGGGGTTGAAAATTACGTTCTGTTGGACTGGGTCAGGCTGCCCCTGTTCTATAGCGAGCTGAGAACCCCCAGCGAGCACTGGGATAAAAATAAAACCGATGTGCAGCACTGGCAATCCAACAAAGCAATTCATGTGGATAGTGTTTGATATAAACCAGCTAATAGCGTTTGCCTTGCAGCCAGTACCCGGAGAACAAGTCGCTTTTCTGCACGGTGGAGTCATCTGATGTTTGCTTTAATTTCTGGCAGATCGGGGCAGCGTGAGTCAGATGCTCGCACAGCTGGCTCGGGCGGGGAGGAGGCCAGCAGGGACCCTGACTCACCAGAGCCGCCGCATTCCTTCCGAAAATCCAGCTCAGCGACTGGAAGTGAAATCACGGGCTGGGGGCAGCTCCGAGGTTAGCGAAGGCGGGAGGAGCAGGGCTCCTCTGTGCGGGGGGCAGGCAGCGAGCCCGGCCCAGGGTGGGCGCCGGGGGGCCGGGAAAAGCCCGACGGACGTGTCCCGCCGGCGGGCAGAGCGCTCGCCCCCTCCCCGGCCGGCAGGGCCCGCGGCCGCTGCCCCGGCAAGCCCCGGCCCCCTTACCTCATTGCCACATTCCCCAGCGAGTGAGCTCAGCTGTGCCGCGGCCTCGCGCCTTTTATGGTCAAACAACTTTGCCTGGGCGAGGCTTTTTTCGCGAGTTGGGAGGAAGCGCTGGGGTTGGGGCTCGGCAGCTCCTCCGCCTCTCGCCGCTGGTGCTGCTCCCGGCGGGCGGGCCGGGGCAGCCGAGGAGCCCGGCCCCGACAGCGCCGGGGGTGGCAATTCCCGCTCCCTCAGAGGTGAGTCTCTTCGCTCGGCTTGGCGACAAAGCCTTTGTCCTTCGCCCCGGGGGTGGCGCGGGGTGCGGGTTTCCTGCCGCTCCCTCTCGCACGGCTCTTCGCCTCGGACACAGCCCTTCGCTCTCGCTGGGCTGATTACGGCCGTGGCTCGTGGGGGTGCTTGACCCTCCACACACACAAAAAAAAAAGCAGGTTCGTGTGTGTGTGTGCGTGGCGAGTTTTCCTCCGTGCCGGTGGAATGGAGGCGGCTGGGCACTCCCGCACAGCCCCGGCAGCGGGGGAGAGGGAGGGGGTGCTGCCGGGCGCTGCTCGGGACAAGCTCGCTTTTGTGTGCGCACGGATGAGCCAGACACCTCGCGAGCCTTTTTCCAGATGTGCTTGGGAGAGGAATATGGGGCCCTTTGTGCATGAAATTCGCCTAATTTATGAGTTTCTGTCTCGCTGGGAGCGCCCTGAGAAAGCGCTTGCAAAGTCGTAGAACTTTCTAACGTTTTAAATATGTTTGCATAGCTTTTTGGAGCTCTCCTCGTTTTTTTTTCTCCTCCCTTGCATAGGGAGGAGGCAAGCCTAGTATCTGCGAGAGAAGTTTGTAGCTCCGAATAACCCCCTCCCCCAGCCCGATTGCTTTAATGCTTTTCCTTGCAACTTGCATAGCTGATAGACTTTGCTCTCTTTGAAGCTTTGTAGCTTTGGGGCAGGCTGGGAGAACTTGCTGGATGAAAAGCAGCATAACTCCTTAATCCGTTTAATGTGTTCTTAATATTCTTGGTTTTTTGTTTTTTTTTTGGTTTTGTTTCGGTGGGTTTTTTGGGGTTTGTTTTTTTTTGTTCTCCTCTGACTCCCCTCAGTTGGGAGGAAGTTTGCCGATGGGGGAAGTACAGATATGATGTGTGGAACTACAGTGTTGGGCTGGCATTTACAGGGGCTCCCAGTGTGGCTGCTGCCAAACTGCTTTTACCAACAGAAGTGAAAAATGTCACTCGGCTCTGCTTCTTCAGGTTCCTTCTGCTTTTACTACACCGGGAAAGGAGCAGAGCTATTGAAAGTGGTGTCATGGGATCAAAGAAGTGAAAGCTGTCTTTGGATGTGGATGTGTTATGCATCCAACTGTGGATGCATAACAGGTGGCAGACCCACCATGGGACCTTCTGGGAGGTGACCCTGTTTCTGAAGGAGGTGTCCCTTGGTTCTGTCCTCCTATTTCTTGATCTCAGAAGGAAACAGTGTATGAAGCAATTAGGCATCCCGACTGTGTCCTTTGGGGACATCTTTCTTCATAGCTCCACTTGAGTCATCCTAAATGCTGTTACAGCAGGTAGAAAAATCTCTCCCCTCGGGGAAAATGCGAGGATGAGAAAGATCTGAGATTAGTTCTGTTGGCACGACACTCCCTCTCCCACAGCTCTCACAAACTGCGCCACAGGAGCTGTGTGTTTCTGGTAAGGCTTAGATGGCATTGGCAACGCCCCAGGGCTGGAGGGGGTGACTCTCTGCAAGGCCACGCTTTCTCAGCCGGTTTGGTCCGTGTGTGGGTGGACTGATAACCAGAAGTGAGGATGAGCAGGGGCAGCTGCTGGGAGGAGACAGCCCTGAGCAGAAAGTACCCTAAGTGCGACGCAGCATACTGGGAAATGGGCTGCCTTGGTTTAAGGGAGATAGCAGCTGCTGGTTGCAAAGCCAGTGGTTTTCTTTTGCGAAGCAGCCAATATCCCCAGACTGTGTGTTGACTAACCCCGTGATTAGAAGTGACATTGTCACTGTAGTGTTCTCCTCATAATCTGGTTGAACTACTGCCAAGTGGTTCATTACACCCTAGTGAAATAGTGGAGCATGAGGCAAAAGTCTCTAAAGAAAGGCTAGAGGTCTTTCTAACAGCTTCTGAAGGTTGGTGGGAACTGCAGAATGGAGGGAGCTGGTCAGTCCCTTCTGACTTGCAAGTCTGTTGACCCCTAAAAGTTTGGGGGAGTGAGGACAAACCTTGCTAATTGCTCTTCTGCCTTGGCCTTTTCCCATTCTGAATCCAGGGGGAATGCTCAGCACAGCTTTTTGGCTCCCGCTTATTGTTGTGGCCTCATTCTCCTTTTGAAAATCCCAGAAGGGTTTGTCCGAGTGTATGCCTCTTATCAGCACTGCACAAAGGGAAGGAAAAGTTCAGCAGCATGGACTTTGTTTGTGTGTGTTGCCACACGCTTGTGACCTGAGGAAGCTGTGACAGGTTACTGCTCTGTCGTGCCACACTGCACTGAACCACGGGAGCGCGTAGAATGGGGCATGCAGCTCTTATCAGCAGCCAGGGGTTAATCGGGGGTGGGCGGATGTTTGTGGCACCAGGGCTGTCTGTGGCAGCAGCTGTTATTGTCCGTGTGAGAGGCCGGCAGTGGAGGGGCACTGACTGGGACGTGCCAACCTGAAATGCTGGCACGGAGCCTCTGTGCTGACGGCAGCCCTATTGTGCTGGGGTGTTAGGAGGGCTGTGGGCATGCCAGGCTTCACAACAAAGCGTCTGGCTCCGTGGAGGCTTCTAGCACGGGTGAGATTGCTGGCCTGGACCGCAGGAGCGGGGGAATCCTAGGGATGCGCCGTTCCCCGGACAGCCGGCCCGGCGGGGTACCCTGCGGCTGCCGGAGCGGGGCCGGGCCGGGGGTCAGCCCGCGGGGGCGGCGGCGGGGCGGCATCCGGGGAGCGCTTCCTGGCGGGGGCGGAGCGGAGCGGGCGGCGGAGCCCGGCGGAGACACGGGCTGGCATCGCCCAGCGCCGGGAGACCCTCTGCCGCCCTGCCGTGCGGGCTCCCGCGGCGTGGAGGGGCCTGGAGGTAAAGGGTGGGGATGCCGGGGGAGAGGGGGCATTGCTGCGCTGTCACAAGCTGAGCTCGAAAGGGACCGGCTGGCGTTATCGGGTAAAGGGGGAGACGAAATGCTCACTCCATTTCTTGGGGGTGTCCTTTGGGGTGCGGGGGCTCACCCTCCTTCTGGTCACCACAGGTGCTGGGCTCCGGTGCAGTGGAAATCTGGGTTTTCTCCGGCGAGAACCCATTTGTGGTTAATGCCATCCTGAGTTGAAATGGTGAAGTGTGATGGCTCAGTCGAGCTGTCTGCAGTTTCTGTTCCTCCTTTTTCCTGTGCTGGTCTTGTAAGTGCACTGCTTAGGCACCTCAGCCTGACTTAAATTCCTGTATCCTTTTGTTTCACGTGTTCTTCTCCATTAATTTCCACTCTGGCCCAAGGATGACTTCATACAGATTTCCTCCCTCTTCTCTCCTGCTAGGTGCTGAGAAGATGGCCTCCCCAGGTGCCCCAGGGACCCGCATGACATCCACAGTCAGCATCAACATTTCTACCCCTTCCTTCTACAACCCACAGAAGAAGTTTGCACCTGTGGTTGCCCCTAAACCCAAGGTGAACCCCTTCAAGGCTGGGGGTGCATCAGAGTCGTCACTGCCCCCACCTCCTGGACCTGGTGCCCAGCGTGCTCAGATAGGGAAAGTGGGGGAGGTTCCATTACCGCCCATGTCCCTGCTGGCAGAAGGTAGGTGAAGGCTGGCATGGCAGATGAGAATATGCATTTCTGAATTCTTCGGGTGGGGAGTTTGTAACTGGGCTGAATAAAAGAACAGGGGCAAAACTGCTGCAAGTGATGGATATTCTTGCTGGAGAGACTGGCGGGTTCCGTAATGAGATAAATGGATTGGAAAGGGATCTCAAAGTAGGCAGTATCTCCATGAAGAAAGGAGGGGGGAGGTTGTCCTGCACTGCACTGATGCTGGAGGAACACAGTGCATTTTTCACAGTATTCCCTGGGTGCATAGTTGTGTAATTGCAGTCAGTTTCTGGCCAGTGTGTCTGAGAGCAAGTATGTTGCAGAGAAGTTGACCCTGATAGTGATGAATCATGCTGTTCTCCTTGTTGTTGATTGGTCCCAGCTCAGGTTGGTTATCTCTGACTGTCCTTCCTGTGGACTCTGCAATTGCCACTGCTGATGCTGGAAAAGAAGGGAGAAATAACTGGGTGAAAAAATAGTGGCAGCAGTGATAAACAGGAAGTGAAACTTAAGAGTTTGGTTTGATGGTTTGTACAGTTTTGTACTTTTTCCTAGTGGTTTGGGTTGGGTTTTCCTGGGTAGAGTGACTTCTTGTTTCACTGTGGTTTTCTTCTTTCTTTCTTTGTTTTGTGTGACCTTTTTTTTTATTTCCTGCAGTGCTAGAGTGTTTTTTTTGTTCTATGTTTTGTTACTTGGTTGGTTTTGTGTTCTCTAAGATGCAGGTTACTGGGTGTGTGACTCTGTAGTTTGAATTCATGATCAGCATGGGGCCACCAGAAGTTTCTGTAGGGACCCTTTGCTAATGATTGATGCTGCCTATTTCCCCAAGGCTCTGTCAAGTGAAGAGTGTGCCTCATTCAGGACACATGTGTTCAGAGAATGCCCAGCTGCTGGTTTAAATTTCTTTTCTTTCACTCTTTAGCACAGACTGCAACAGTGATGTTTTCTAAGTTAGTGGGCAGCTGACCTGATGGTAGGAGGAGTGGTCCTGTGCTAAGAGTAGAGAAATGATTAAGCCATTTTTCCGATTTCTCAAGTCAGAAGGATGTGCTTCTGCCTCCTGAAATTACACCAGCTCACTCTGGTGACCTATTTCTTGTATACTGTTGGCTGGGAATCTTGTGTCTGTGGAAACCAAGGTCCCATTTTAGGATTTATCATTTTCTGCTGTAGTTGTGTGGATTAGGGATGTGTCTCTCAGAAGGCCTCAAACTGACACAGATATTACCTGAAGTAGATAGATGGATGTTAAAAATTATTTTTCAATGTGCAGTGAGTGGAGCATTGCATGTTGCTTGCTCTGCTTCTCCTATCCTTAAAGTGGGTATTATGGAGTAACTAGACAGAAAAGCTAGCAAAAGAACCATTTGTCATAAGCTGCTGTGTCATCATTGGGTAAGGGCTGCCAGCAAGACATCTGAAGTACAGATGAACCACCAAAACTCAATCATGAGAGAAATGCATCTGATTTGATCCTTCTCTGGTGCCTATCTTCAGTCCTTCTGTGCCTTTCTTATACACTCCCCAAACAAAATGTAGCATAGATAGCATAGATACTAAGCTATAGCAGTTGGTCTCTTTGTCTCAAATGACAGGATGGCTAAATTAGTACTGCTGTAGGAATGTTCTATTTAGTATTGATTATTCTGTAAATCTGGTATAACAACTTTGTGGGGAACTTTCTTGTCGTGTGAATAATTCATAAAACAGGCTTTTAGTGCGTCTGAAACAATGTGACAACAGATCAGGGTTTCGTTTCTTACGGTTTCAATAAACCAGAAGGCAAGCATGTACAAGCTTGATCCCAAACTGTAATTTCAATGAAAAATATACATAGTATTACTCCCCCCAGCAGAATTTCTGCAGCACAAGAAGGCTTGGAAGAGGTGTTGCATACCAGGGCAGTTTACGCATTCCACAGGCTAATAAGATTTTGGCTTTCATTTTTTAAAAGGACAGTATCGTCTCCCTTAGGTTACAGATGAGAAATCCTTATAAAGCCTGTTGACAGCAGCTGGCTATGAAGATGAAACAATTTGATTACTGCTGTTAAAAGTTGCACTTGGAGTAGCTGGAGTGAAAAGCTTGGTCTTTCACCCTACTGCTCATTTGAGCTAGCTGGAAAGAGAGGTAGGTATCTAGAAGAAGGCATGTGGAAGTTACACCTCCTCATCTTCGATGTTCTTTGCTGTGTGGTCAATAAAAGGCAATTTCTTCCCTGAAGGTGAAGGAAAGAGAACTCAACATTTATTTGTCTGTGTTGTAGTAGAAAATCGTTGGTTTCACCTGTTCTGCATCTTTGACAAATATGAATCGGTGGAAGCAATGGGGTTTTTTTAGAAAACTGAGGCACTCTGGTGCTTTCCAGCCTGCTTAAAGGGGTTTTGGAAAATTTCTTGAGACCTGATGTATGCTGGGCTTGAAGTCATACTAACCTCTAAAATCAAAGCTGGTTTTATCCTCCAGAAGAACAAATCCATTTCAAAGATTCTTCATCCACATAAAGGGTAATTGGTCCAGCTTGCTTTTTTTTTTTCCCCTGGCTTGCTTCTTGTAGTGCTTACTGTCCTGCTGTGAGATGCCAGCTTATTTTTGTGTAAAAACACAGGCTCTCCAGGTCCTGGATTGTCCACTGGCATTCCGTCTATGCTACCCTGTGTTCAATAATCTGAGCCAGCTAGTAGCTAGAGAGAAGGGTGTGCTGGGACCCAAAGAATGGGACAAGGAGTGGGAAAGAACATAGCAAGACATGATTCCCAAATATACCAGAGCTCTGCTCAGGGGCTCACAGCAGCAGCTATTGTGGAAAGATTAAATGATTATGAAAAGCTTTGGACTAAGTGAAAAACAGCCTGTGAAGTTCAGTCATCCTTGATGGGTGCAGAGGTCCCATGGGTACAGGGGAACCAGTGTGCACTCACTGCCCAGAATGTTGATGGCATCCCTGGCTGCATCAGAAGGAGTGTGACCAGCAGATGGGGGAGGGGATTCTGCCCCTCTGCTTCCCTCTTGTGAGACCCCACCTGGAATGCTGTGTCTGGATCTGGGGTCCTCAGCACAAGAGAGATGTGGACCTGTTGGCGTGAATCCAGAGGAGAGCACAAAGATGATCTGAGGGCAGGAGCACCTCTCCTGGGAATACAGGCTGAGAGACCTGAGGTTGTTCAGCCTGGGGAAGGGAAGGCTCTGGGGAGAACTCATTGTGGCCTTCTTCTTCCTTAAGGGGGTTATAAAAACATGGGAGATGGAGATTTGCATGCAGATAGTAAAAGGACGACTGAAAGAGAGCAGGTTTAGATTAGATTAGAATTTCAGGAAGAAATGCTTTACTCAGAGAGTGGTGAGGCACTGGAACAGGTTGCCCAGAGAGGTGGATGCCCCATTTCTGGAAGTGTTCAAGGTCACACTGGATGGGGCCCTAAGCAGCCTGATCTAGTGAGTGGCATCCCTGCCCATGGCAGTGAGGATCGAACTAGATATTCTTTAAGTTCTCTTCCATCCCAAAGCACACCGTGATGCCATGATCCTGCTTGCTGCAATACCTTCAAGAACCCTCCTGGCTAGGAGTAAGAAATGATCCAAAGTGGCTTTTATTCTCATTCTTCCCCACAGACCTGCCGCTTCCACCTCCTCCTCCACCTGGGGAGGATGCAAGCTTCTCCTCAAACTGTGCATTTCCACCACCCCCACCGCCCTTTGAAGAACCTTTTCCACCAGCCCCAGATGAAGCTTTTCCTTCGCCTCCTTCTCCACCTCCTCCTCCACCACCAATGTTTGACGAAGGACCTGTGAGCAAGGTTCCTGCCCCACAGGTGAGTGCAGTCCAAGGAAGTGTGGTTTCTGTGATGCTCTGTGAGTCTGGACAGCTTCTCGCTACAGTCTGAACTCAGCAGCAGGAAGCCCAGAGATATGGGAAAGCAGGAAATGCTAACACCCCGTGGATCAGCACAGGTTAGGGTCAGCTGGCTGGGCTGCAGCTCTGCAGGGAAGCACCCAGGGTTCCCAGTGGACAGTGAGTTGAATGTGAGCCTGTGCGATGCGCCCTTGAGGCAATAAAGGCCAACCATACGCTGCACTTGCGAGAAGGACAAGGAAGGTGATTACTCCTCCCTTTTGTGCTAGTGAGGCTGCGTCTTGGAGGGCTGTATCCAGTCAGGCTTTCCACTGTAATAACCCCTGTGGAATACTGAGTGAGATGCAATCCAGTGAAAGGTCATAGTACCCTTTGGGGGTTGGAGCAGAAGAGGCTGCCAAGGCAGGGATCTGACTGAGTCTGCAATACCTAAAGGAGGGCTGGAGAGAAGACAGATTCTTCTTACTCGAGCACAGCAAGAGACAATGGACAGAAGTTGTGGCAAGGGAAATTCTCTTGAACAGAAGAAAGCCCTCTTCCACTCCAAGGGTGGCTCATTGCTGGTACAGGTGCCTAGAAAGACTGGGGAATCTGCATCGTCAGGAATGTTGAGAAATTATTGCCAACCTGGTGTTGCTTGAGAATTAGCCCTGCTGCAAGCAGACTGTTGGACTACAGATGTCCAGATGTCTCTTCCCACCTAAATCTGTCTGAGAGCTTCCTGTGGCTGTGCATTTTCCCACTGTTTGTAGACCTTTGAGACTGTGTCCTGTTCATTCTCACCAACTTGTTATCCATTCAAAGCAAGGAGCAGATCTGTGCAAAGTATAAAAATCTGCTGTTGTAAGGGAATGATACACCCATTTCTCTGGCTGTTCCTGTAACATGCTCCGCTCCCTTTTTCCTCATGGATGGTGGTGTAGGTACGTGGCAAGACGAGCAGCATTGATCTTGAGATTGACTCACTGTCTGTAATGTTGGATGACATGGAGAAGAATGACCCCTTCAAATCCCGGGTGAGCTGTCCAGAATGTTGCAGGTTGAAGAGGAGATGACTGGTTTGCTGAACAGGGGTAGTGAGATGGGTGCTGCTGAAGATTTAAATGTCCAGATACACCATAGCTTGGAAGTGTTGATGAAGGACAGGAAAGCATGGATCTTGCAACTTGTCAGTACTGCTGAATATGTCACAGTGTGGAAACTCCTAGCGTTCTGGGTCTGGGATAGCTGCTGACTGACTCACTGCTATAGATGGCATATTTTGTCTTCCACCTTGCTGATAATTACCTGTTTTCTCTCTGCTGCTTCTCTTTACAGATAACTCCAGTTTCCACTGGTTCTCTGGAGATACCATTGGCCCCAAAAGCCCCTGTGGAAATACCATCTGCACCCAAAGATACTCCTCATTCCTTTCCTTCCAAGTTCACGCCAAAGCCAAGCGGAAGCTCATCTTTCAAGCCCTCTGGAGTGGATTTGAACCCCACCCCAACCCCATGGGCAGCCCCTCAGCAACGCAAGGAGCCTCAAGCACCAGTCCCTCCACCCCCCTCTCTCCCTTCTGCTCAACCTACTCCTAAATTCACCCCATCTCCCGTTGGTGGCTCTCCGAAGTCTGTGTCCAAATCGGGTGACAGTGTTCCAGTGATTCCCTCAAATTCTACAAGACACCCTACCTCCCTTCAGACTCAGTTCACAGCCCCTTCACCTTCAGGCCCTTCCTCTCAACCGCAGCCCCCCAATTTCACCTATGCCCAGCAGAGGGAAAGACCCCAAGTGCAGATGAAGCCACGTCCAGCAGAAAAACCTGTTGCTGCAAAAGACACGGTAAGGGAAAGTGCCGTGGGACTGGTGTCTTAGGCACATTGAGAATGAAGTTGGGAGGATGAGGGTGGATCTGCCTCACGCTATGGGAGGCTGTTACCCATCTGAAAGAGAGATTAACTATAAAGATAATGGTGGAGAGGGATAGGACTTCATGTAAAGGTGGAAAGGATCAAGTGGATGGCAGATTGTTCCTAGAGAGGAACAGAGGGGACCTGTAAAGGCAAGAGAGTTAGGTTTATTAGGGACAGGGTGGGAAGGAGTCTGTGTGTATCCTTTGGGATTGAATGTATTCTCTTCTGCAGCATAGACCCACAGGTTCCAGTGCAGATCCACCTAGGGGGAATTCCTGTCTGACAATGAAGGAGGTAGAAGAGCTGGAGAAGTTGACCCAGAAACTAATGAAGGATATGGAGCATCCACCCCCAGCAGAGGCTGCAACTTCTGGTGCGTTCCCTCAGTGGACAGAGGTAAGATTAAGACTGTGGTGGGTTTTCATCTCTCCTGATCGTTTTCCTCTTCCACTGACAGAGCTCTGCGGCTTCTGCCGGAAGCCCCTGTCGCGAACCCAGCCAGCTGTGAGGGCCCTGGACCGCCTCTTCCACGTGGAATGCTTCACCTGCTTCAAATGTGAGAAACAACTGCAGGGGCAGCAGTTCTACAATGTGGATGAGAAGCCCTTCTGCGAGGACTGCTATGCTGTGAGTCACTGGAGTGAAAACTGCTGGAGAGAGCTGAGCTTGCTGTGGTGCTTCTCTCTTGCTTTCCCTTCCTCCTTCGATCTTTGCTTTCTGTGGTTGTAGCCTCACAGAGGTGGGAGATTGAATTCATATGTCTTACTTGTTTTCTTTGGGCTCAGAGCACCTTGGAAAAGTGCAGTGTCTGCAAGCAGACCATCACAGACCGGATGCTGAAGGCCACTGGTAACTCATACCATCCCCAGTGCTTCACCTGTGTGATGTGCCATACACCCCTGGAGGGGACCTCTTTTATTGTGGACCAGTCCAACCAGCCTCACTGTGTGGATGACTACCACAGGTATGGAGAGAGCACAAGCATGTGGTATATGAGAGAAGGCAGAGTCCCTCACACCTGCTGCTTTTTTCTGCAATATAGGATTGGGTTGCCCATGTCCTCTATTGGACATGAAGTTGAAAATGAGTCAGCAAAGTGTTAAGATGTCTTTCCACCTAAACATTTATTATCCCTCTGCTGCTAATGCCATTGAACAGCACTGAGAAGCCTGCCTTGAATGTCACCACGGTGGTCATGGTCTCCTCCATGGTTTTGTGTTGCAGGAAGTACGCTCCACGCTGCTCAGTCTGTAGTGAACCTATCATGCCAGAGCCTGGAAAGGATGAGACAGTGCGTGTTGTTGCACTAGAGAAAAATTTCCACATGAAATGTTACAAGTGTGAGGTAAGCCTGGTGGCCCTGCTCCTCCTTATCTCCCATGCCCATCACCAGCAGTGAGGCACCTTTGTTGTCTATGCTGACCAAACACCAAAGTTGTTCTGAATGAATCTGGAGCATTTTTGAAGCATGTTCAGAAAAAGATCAGACACTCACAGACCATGGGTTCATAAATAGGGACTATGCAGAGTTGCTGCATTCTCTAACACCCCTAATACAGCAGCTGTGTATAGGAGGGGAACTTGCTGGGATTGCTCTCCCCTCAAAACAGCATCTCCCAGTAACCACCAGGGACAGAGCACTGGGCTGTGAGTGATTATCCTGACCCAGTGGGGCATTTCTTGCATCTTTGAATGCCTTTACTGTGTTCTTGGCATCACTGAGCTCCCTGCCTCTTCTTTTCCTTTTAGGACTGTGGGAAGCCCTTGTCCATTGAAGCAGATGAGAATGGGTGTTTTCCTCTGGATGGGCACGTGCTGTGTATCAAGTGTCACACCGCCCGTGCTAAAACAGCGCGCTGAGGAGCTCGGAGGGGACATTCCCTCAAGACCCCCACACTCAGTACTCCTCCCCTCCCTGCCATTGTCCTACCCCTCTGCCTGACAAGGCAGACTGCTACCAATGGAGACTATGCCAGCACAGTTTTTTACTCATTTAGGATTCACTGCTCCCAGACTTCACTCTGCACACCCACCAAGAAAGGACCTCATCTCCTGTCACCGCTTCCTGGCCACAATGTATTCCTGGCTGGGGGCTGTGATCAAGGTTAGTGCACAATTGCTGTTCCCTCAAGACTCTGGAGGATAAAAATCAGACCTCCACCACCGCCTGGTGGAAGAAGCAAGAAAGACCTGGTGGCAGGTGCTGGGAAGGGCTGAGAGCATTCTTCAGTTCTGTGGAGCCAAGAACGATGATTTGACTTGAGAAGGTGGAAGCCTGTGTCTCGGCACCACTTCTGGTTTTTATTTTGTATCTTGTGACACCTCATTATCAAGATGTCTTCCTCTGCCTCCTCCCTCACCTGGGTTAGAGTGTGGAGGCAGAAAATAGTGGAAATCTGTTTCTGTTGCTGGAAAAAGCTAACCTGCTATAGCTTTTCTGTCTCTAAAGGATTTTACTGATTAACTGTCTTGTCATTTTTTTCCTTAGCCAGATTAAACTGGCAGTGTTTGAAATACTACTCTGAGTTTGGAAACTTTTTTTTTTAAATCTTTTTCCTCTTCCCAAAATGAATTGTTTCCCAGTGCGGTTTCTGGACAGCCAGGCTGGGCACCAGAGTAGCAAAGCAGTCCAAAGAATGCATGTTTACAAATAAAGACTGTTGTAAGGACGGGCAGCACATGGTGAGGAGGTGTCTCAGTGCGTGGATGAGGATTCAGCAGACTGAGGAACATCTCCTGTTCCGGTAGGGTTTCTTTCACTGCTGTCAGTGAAAGCTGTGGTGTAATTGCAATGTACTGTCTGGCTCTAAGCATTACTGCACCGAGCCCCATTTCCTGGACTAGAAACTGTCTCAAACTGAACAAACCTTTTGAATAACAACACTGTCCAACCACTGTTTGCATTCAATAAAATGTCTGTTTTTTTCCATTAACCTGTGTCTGCTGTATTTGTTCAGCCACCCATGAGAGTTGCTGTCTTTGGCAGTAGAACTGCCGTTGCATAGCTTTTTTACACGTTGCCAAATCTATAGCTCCTATTCCACCCAGCCTCCAGAGATCAGGAGTCTGAACATGGCCTTTCTTTTTCCACCTCTTGCTCTCCTTTCTAGACTTATGTTTTATTGTGCCTGAAGAGTAGCTCTCATTTAAAGCAGTGGAAGACCGCAGTTCAGTATGGCAGTACTGTAGTCTGCTTCGTGTATCACTCGGGGGTGGGTATTCCAGTGCAAGTGGATTGTGATGAAAAGGGACACTTTGTTTGCTTTGCTGTTAACTATTGCTTCTCAGAAAGTGTTTGTGCTTGATGTTTATGGTTCTAAGTGTGTTACTGTGGTGGTCACTGCAGGCAAAACTCCTCTTTGTGGTGAGCACCAGTATTTCTACACTTCAAAGACATGAAACCTGCTCTTGATCTCTTGCCAGTTTGGAGGAAATCTTCAATGACTCTTTACAAATTGATCCAGTAAATGTCTTGAGGTTTTCTATAGGATGAGTAGTGAATAAACAAATTGTGCATTTATTTTTCCTCTCCTAGTTGTTGCTAGTTTGTAGGCATTGTTATGTGAGGTTGTTTCTAGACCACGTTATAAAAAGCTTGTGCCCACAAACACCAAGGAGTGCAGAGGAGAGGAACAATACTGGGGCAGAGGAACACTAACTGTGCTCCTCCCAGAGCTATCAGAGGCCCACAGCCTTGGCATCTGGGTAGATGGAGTCAATGGGAAGGGATTACCTTGTGCGTTAAAGGAAGTTCAGCCCTTCTGAGGGGGCATAGGGTGCATGGAAAGAGCATTTGGGGACTGTACAACACTTGTTACGGGATGTGTAGGGGGGAGATCAAAGGCAGGAAAAGGGAGTGATCAAGGATGGGAAGCACTATGGGAAAAACTGACAGGAAAAGGGCGCAGAAGGAGGTGGCTGCACGTACACAGTGCACTTGTCTAGCCATGCCCTGTGTGTCATCAGTGCAGTCTGTCCTGTCTTTGTAACAGCTTTTTTTTTTTTTTTTTTTGTTCCCTGTGCATGGAATCTGTTCTGTGCAAGTGGATCTAGATGCCAGCACCTGGACAGACCTGAGTGCATGCATATTGCCTGGGTGTGCACGTCCTTGTGTTGCCGCCAGCAAAATCAAGTCAGGGGAGCTGGTGAGTTGGGTAAGAAATTTGAGAGCCAGGACATGGCATGGCTGTGGGTCTGGCTAAAGGCTGTGAAGATGTGTGAGTCAGCTGGTCAAGCTCCCAGGAGCTACTCTTGGGTCTGGAGACCAAAGAGGAGAGTTTGCATCTGTGTGTGAGCCAGCTGCCATGTAGAGCCAATGTCTAAGGCTAATTCTTGGAGGGCTCTGGGGTGTGTGTGTGCATGTCTGCATGCCCACCGCTGCAGTAGGGCTGCAGGCTGTGAGGATTTGTGTACCCTGATGCCAGTAACTGAGGAGAACAGCTCAGGCTCCAGGGCATGGAGCCAGCTGCAGGATGGCTGGTGTCGGGCACTAGAGGAATCCATCATATATGTGTGTTTTCCCTCTAACAGGTTCATCCTGATCAGCCAGAGCCGGGAAGAGGATTAGGCTGTTTGTGCTGTGCTTGCATGTCTGCTGTGCTCTCTGCCTCCAGCCAGTCATGTACGGTGTGAGTGCGTTTATATACATGCACACATTGTATACTTGGAGATTTTCTGTGCATGAGTGCCTATTGGGAATACGTGCTCGGGCTTGCTACTGGCTGGGCCCCGAGGACATGGAACTGCACAGCCTCTTCTCTATCAGGCCAGCTGATTCAGCAGCTCCAACACTTGAAGTTGGAAGGGACCTCCCTGCTTAGAGCCCAGTCAACCAGAGCAGGTTGCTTTTTAATACCTTAAAGGATGAGACCTGGATAATCTGTTTCCAGCATTAACAACTCTCAGAGTAAGGTTTTTTTCTCACCATCAAATGGAATTTACTGCATTTTGGTGTGTTCTCACTGCTGCTTCTTTCACTGGATACTGCTGAGGAGTGTCTGGCTCCTTTTTCACTCCCATCAGATGTTTTTACACAATGATAATAAAAGCCACCCCAACATTCTCCTCTTGAGGCTCTCTCAGCCTCTCCTTGTATGTCAGATGCTCTAATCCCTTCAAAACCACAGTAGCCTTACATTGGACTTGCTCCATTAAATCCATGTCCTTCTTTATGCTAGGGACCCCAGAACTGGATGCAACACTTCAGGTGTCTGACCAATGCTGGAACAGAGAGGAAGAATTGTCTCCTTCCACTTACTGGTGATGCATTTGCTGAAATGCAGCCTGGGTACTTTGCTACAGGGCTCAGGTGCCACTTGCTGTTCACAATGACCTGCAAGTCCTTTCCTGCAAAGCTGCTTCCCCAGCTTGTACTGGTGCATGAGGCTGTTCCTCCCCAGTGGTGAGGCTCTGCATTTCCCTCAGTTCAACTTCCTGAATCTCTTCTCATTTCTCCCCCCATTAAGGTCCTTCTGCATGGCAGCACAACTATCAGATGCATCAATCACTCACACTTCTCTATCACCTGCAGTGACAAGCCAAAATTTACATGTGCATGACACAAGTTTGTAATCTTGTGTCAGCCTCATCAGGGCTTATCTGCTAGCTTGGGGATCTGCCAGGTAGCAACTTTACTGGTTACCTATACATCATATTAAAGACATCTATTACCAAGAGTGATATACTAAAAACTCACAGTAAGAGCTTTGCTTGTCAGCTGTCCCCCTCCTCTATAGATGCAGTAACTTGAGTAGCCATGGTCTGTGTTGAATACAAACCAACCTTCTTGCTTCAGGTTGCAGTTCTTTAGATCTCTGCTTCTTAGCCTTCCTACTACGTTTAAGCAAGACCTTCCCAGGCACAGCAGTGTTAATTTTTAGCCTTAAGAATTTATGGGAACACTGTTATCTCTAGCAAGTCACATTGGTGAATGTGTAGCACTCCACCAACCTAGACTTGAAAAATAAATCTTGAGGTAGCTACTCTTCTCAAATGGAAGAAAGTCTTAGGAACATCAGTGAGAATTCTTCTTTCTCCTGGACAGTCTAAGCTGCAGGAGAAAGAAGTACTACTCACATGCATCTCATCAAACACAGCAGCAGCTGCTAATATTTCTTATGATTTAGAAATAATCACAGGATCTGTAAAAAGATGGGCTTGGATGTTAGATAAATGCACCTGTAACTGGGATGAAAGAAAAAAATCTAAAGTGACCAGCTGCAATGGTATCCTTTAATCCTAATGCAATTGCACTTCCACGTTACACCTGCAGTTAAATGGACAAAGACCATTGGCTGAAACAACTAAAGATGGCTGTAAGGACCCTGCTGGAACTTATGATATGTATGCTGAAGGTCTCAATCACATTTGAAATAAACCAAAGAATTCTAACACAACCTGCTCTGCCACAGGTTTATTTACAAAATATTATTTACAGACTATAACTGTCTTGAGATCTGATAAATAATAACATTTCCTCCACAGAGAAGGAGTAAGACAGACCACCTACACATTTTTCTGTTACAAATACCCTATTCCAGCCAAACAAGACTACTGTCTCTTTTAAAAAGGGGCAGAGAAAAATGGATATGTAAAGGGTTTTCTGTCCGTGGCTTAAGAAAAGGTATTAAGCAGTTTGGAGAGATGTAAATCTCCCCTCTGAAGTGTGCATGTGCAAAACAGCAACATGCTGAGGTGATGTGATCACACAAGTTACAGCGGAGTGTGCTTCTACTCCCAATTTCTCCTCCAAAGAAAGAAGTACACCACAGGTTGGTGTTCAAGGCAAGAATAGCTGCATTTAAAAAATATATGCCTTACCAGCAGCCCTGTGAAGAACTGAATAGTTTGTTCCTGATGCAAAATAAGAAAGACAGAAGGGTGCTGAAGTGAGAAGGAATGTATGCCAAGGAGTGAATGAGCCCTCTCTCTACTTGTCTGTGTCTTTGTGCCTGCTTCCTGAATGTCCCTGTCTATCTTGAACCCTCCAATCTTAACACGTTATCCACCACCCTCCACCCACTTTGTATTCCGTGTGATATACTGAGGGTCTGAAACTCCAGTATGTGGACTACAGGGCCTACTCAGTGCTGCACAAAGTGGACTGCAGAAGACAGGGCTGAGAGCAGTTTCTAAGACCACTGCTCTGAAACGTACTGATGGCTGCTGTAGAGCTAAAGCAAATGGGGAACAGAAATGAGAGCAGGTGGTGTTGCCTCATGAGCATTTTCAGTTCTGGTTGTTTTGCTTTGCTTGTCCAGTCACTCATTTGGAAGCAATTGCCATAGGAATGATTCCAAGTGATATCTGGTAAGGATGGGCATTTTTCAAGCTTAAGAATGCAACGACTGATCACTCCTTAAAGCCTTGGATGCTGCACAAGATCCTCTTCTGGTGGCCTGGAAGTGAGACTCCCATCTGTTTCAAGTCCCTGAAAGAAATGGGAAAAGAAAGGAAAAAATGAATTGCTGTTCTTGTTCCTTAGGGACAAGGGTGTGGGGTAAGGGCAGAAACAGTTACCAAGCATTAGTTCAGAAAGCTTCCTTTCCCTCAATGCCTCCTAATACCCCTACCTTTTCTCTAGAGGGAAGAAACTCCTAGATATTCCTGTCCTTCCCTGGCTACCTCTGCCCACACAGTCAACTGACCTCTCCCACCTCGTGACTAGGCCTCTGCTCCCGGTATATCAGGACTTGTGATTAAATCAGCTTGTGATAGAGGCCACATCTCAACCCTTCAACAGGTCTCTGCCTGCTCCTTTGTTTCATCTAACTGCCCTGGTTGGAGCTGGTTGTACATGCCTGTCAAAATAACACAGCTGTGTCCTGAGTCCTTCTGAGGAGCCCAGAAAGATATTCTCTATGACACAACAGTGCTTGGCTGATGGAGTGGGGGGATACCACTAGTCCAAATGGAATTTGTGGGAAGGAAATTATCTTACAAAGTCCTACAAGGGTGGGGAGACAGTCAGGTTAGAGAACTGTTTGCCATCTATTCTTTCACGTTGCTGTTTGTGTCTGTTGTGAATTCAGAGCAGCTGAAGACCCCTGAAGAGCCTCAAGTTATCAAATTAGTCTCACAGTTTGGGCTGCTCCCAATTCTGGGCCAATTTTTCCCTTTTAGGTCAAGAAGCCAGACCACTTCCATTTAACTGCATGGAGAAGGATGGATACTTCCAAGGCAATATCAGTGCTTGTTCAGATCACACAGGGACAAGCAGAGCCCCTTGTAGCACAGCCTGAGGTGCCCTGTGGGAGCTTGGCCTGCACTTACTCAGCAGTGAGCTCCAGAATGGACTCCATGGTGTCCAGGCCGGCAGTGCGGAAGTTGGCGATGTAGCGCTTCATGCGAATGGATTCCAGCCACTCAGGGATGGATCGGTAAGGGATCCCATCAGATCCACTGCAGCTGGGGAGACGGAGTGTTACCCTAGAGACACATAAACCCTTCATTAGCCAGGCAACCACCTGAAATGGACAGCACTAGGAGACAGTAGCCAAAGGGCAAGCAAGCACACTCTACCCAGGCTGGGCCAACTAATCTGCTCTCTGGAAGGTGAGGTCAGAGCAGGCCAATGGCTCTGCCCTCTGCCCCCAGGAGACAGAGATGACCACTACCTTCTGCACACAGAGCACTCAAGGTGCATCTTTCCGGCCTTCATTGCTCGCACTGCCTCTCCTCCTGCTGGGGACTGGGGGGTGAAGCATCCCAGTTAACCCCTCCTCCTCTGGTGACAGCCTGCTTACCTGGGATCAAAGTCTGCAACAGGCCGGAGGAGTTGGGGACTTGAGATGAAATGTTGCAGCTGTGCTCGGATTTCCTGAAAATGAGGCCTCCTCATCCGATCGTGTGACCAGCAATTCTTCATGAGTTCATAGAGGATAGATGGGCAATCCACAGGCGGGGGGAGCCGGTACCCATCCTCTAAGCTTTTCATCACCTGTACAGAGGACAGAGAAATCTGGCCAAGAGCAAAGAGTGCAGAAGAGGAGCCAGAGACCTCTGGGAGCAGCCATTCACAGTGTACAGCCAGGAGGGGTTGATGCAGATTACATGTGTATGACACAGGGTTTGGGCAGCACAGCACAAGATCAAGACACCTAAGGGATGCCAAAACCTGAAGTGGCATATGCATGTGTTTTCAGTCCTTTACTAGTTTAGCTCCCATTTGCCACTAAGGACATGTTCATGAGAAGTGAGGATGAGGACCAAACGGCCCTGGCACAGGTAGAGTGAGAGAAGGGGAACCAGACTCGGAGGAATAATTTCAACAGCATGTTCTGAGCCTAGGATGAGACCAGACATAATGCACCAGAGCCAGAGAAAGGAGAAAACAAAACTAATAGAGAATATCTCCAGATCCAAATGCCATGGCTGATTTAACCACTCTTAATTTGGCTTATTGATGTTGACACCTCAACACTTATTGCCCTTGACTTGGTTGCATTGATTTTTAGCAGGGAGGGAAATATAGTAGTTACATGTTCAAAAGAAAGTCAAGACTGCAGGCTGAGGGGGATCTACAGAAGTTGGGCCCACATGCCTCATTTATTTTTTAAATCAGCCTCTAAATCAGTGTCTGTTACCTCTTGATTGGTCATGTGTCCATATGGCTTGTCACCAAATGACAGCACCTCCCACATGACGATTCCAAAGCTCCAGACATCACTGGCTGAGGTGAAAATCCGATGAGCAATGGCCTCTGGGGCTGTCCATCGGATGGGAATCTTACCACCCTGTAAAAGAGCAGAAATGTAGTGTATCCAGCATGTATCATCAAGTTATATTTCTCCAGTGTTTTCATGCAAGGGCCTTTCAAAGTGGTTCAGAGATTGGGCCCACTTCATTTGAAGAGACATGGAACAACCTCAGGGAAATTTCTCGAAAGGAGAAAAATATTCTTGGAAAGTAAATGAGTTTAAGTCCTCTGTTTAGTTGAATGCTACACAAAATCTCTGCTGTGGGAGTGAAGAGCCTGGCACCAGTCACAGCCCTGCTTTGAAGGACATCATGCATTAGAATTACTGGAACTTCCATTGAAAGAGACATGGAAATTACTCTAGTCCAAAACTCTGATCACAGCAAGGCTATCTTATAATCTAGATTTAGTAACTGAGTCCAAGAGATCGGACCTCCTATTTTGCTTCTCATTTTAACACCACAGTCCCTCTGAATTTCTTAGCAAACTAAACCAACCTGGACTCCAGAGACAAAAGTACTGCCTTCTGAATCATCCACACCATGACTTGTAATTTTACGACAGGTGTTCCTCAGAGACAACAGTTAATTTACAAGGCTGAGAGACTGGGTTTGCATTACCTTGGTTTCATAGGTTCCCTCTGCATCATTCTCCAAAATTCGTGAGAGACCGAAGTCAGACACCTTGCATTGCAGACTGCGTGTCACCAGGATGTTACGAGCAGCCAGATCCCGGTGCACATAATTGTGTTCTGAAAGGTAGGTCATGCCAGAGGCTATTCCCTGCAGCATGCTCACAAGCTGCACAGGGCTAAATTTTTCCTCATTCTCCTGCATGGAAGAAGAAGCGAGAGAAGTGACATTGATCTGCTTGGTTTCTAGTCACTGACCTTATCAACTTACAAAAGTGAGCAGTTGAACAAGCAAAAAGGCAATGCTGCAGCCCAAGGGCCCCAACAGGTTCTCATTAAGGGACAGGTGGTGGTCGCCAAAGTCATCATTATGCAGTTGCATTTCAACTGCCAAAGACACCACTCTGCTCACTGAACAGAGTGATGGATGGCATCAAGTCTCCACTGCTGAGACTGGAAATGTCAGTAAGCAGAAAATAAGTGGATGTCTGGATCTTATTTCTAGTTTTATTTTGGGGCCCTAAATCCAGGTCAAGTGCAAGTTCTGGCACTACACAAGCCTATTACAGATTGGAGTTTCTCACCCGGAGGAAGGTATCCAGTGCTCCATTTTCCATATACTCAGTGATGATCATCATTGGCCTCCCTTGAGAAAGACAAGAGGATTTCAGCCTTTTTCAAACTTTCCTACTCATGCCTTTCAATGCTCTCCATATTACCCAACACAGAGAACCATGTCCAACCCAGCTAACACCCCCACTCCACTGGCACAGCTGGCTGCCCTTCTCCTTAGACATCTCCCAAGGATCTTGTACTCCTCCTTGTGTCACACATATAAAACTTGCAGCATCCCTTACATTATCCTGACTCCTCCTGTACTCACCAGCCCTAGAAGATCTCTCCTAACTCTCCTAAGATCTTTCCAACAGAGTCTGCCTCAGGACTCTGTTGGAAATCCATACATCTCCTCCCTTCCTCATTCTCTGACACAAAAATGCCTGCCTTCTCCCAGAACAGCCTCTCTGACTGGAAACTCACTAAGAAAGGCCTGAGAAATGTGCCAGTTTCTGGTCTCATCCCAGGAGTCTCTCACACACACTCTTACTTACTTTTGGTGACAACTCCCTCCAGACGCACAATGTTCGGGTGATTGAACTGCCCCATAATTGTTGCTTCACGCAGAAAGTTCCACCACTGTGAGTCTGAGTATGTTGATTTCAGAGTCTTGATGGCAACCACAATACGTTCTTTCCCTGGGAGTCGCAGGGACCCACGATAGACCTCCCCAAACTCCCCTGAAGGCAGACAACCAGAGGCAAAATGTCACACATGAACTCAAGAATGAGTAGCAAAACAACAGCGAGGGGAAACTGAAAGATGGGGAGAGCAACAAGTAACTCACCCTCTCCAATCACATTCTCCATAGTGACACAAGAGACGTCCAGTTCCTTAGTGAATTCCAGTACCCCTCTGCTGGGGTCATCATATGGTTGCAGGTCTACATAGGGTTTCAACCACACCTTCTCTATGGTAAAGGGAAACAAAAGAGCAAATTAACCTGTTAACTCTTTGGACGACCTTTTTAAAGCATAACTACAAAAGCAGAAGTGAATCCATGGGCTTCTGTCAACAGCAGTAAAAAAATCTACCAAACCTACACTGAAGAGTCGAATTGTTTTGGGAAGAGGCAAATTATATCAGAAAAGCTATGCCAGTGTTTGGTTTGAAACACGTTTCTTTTCATTCCTTCCAACACATTCCAGGCTTCCGCCTGGTTTTATTACTCCTTTGAAGCTCACCTCGCTCAAAGCCCGAAGTATTGTAATCTGGCCGTGTGTGTCTCCGACGAGCCCTCCTGGAACGGCAGAAAGGGTCGTGAAAATAAAATGGTCAGCAGACAGCAAAGGGAAAAGCAAGACTTCCAGGGTGTCTGCCCTAGTTGGTTAGGGACAGTGCTCAGGGTAGCACAGAGCAAAGTGGAACCAGACACTGCACCTACTTGAAAAAGTACAGCTGGCAATAAAATGTGACATTTGATTAACATTTAGAAATAGAGCTTTGTTTTCACACAGGGAATTTTGTGCTGAGTTACAGATCAATTTTTGTTTTCTCTATGCTTTCAGTAGAATATCTGATCTTCTTAAAACCAAGCAATAGCAGCCTTATAGACACTAAGAAGGAAAGTAGAATTCTGTACATGGATAGAGAACCCCAGCAGTAATGGTATATGGGAAATGGTTTGAAATGACTGGATACATGCATTACTACTCAACTGGTCAGCAGTTATAGAAATGATTGTACTGTAACATTGTTTTAATTCCTCTGTCACAATGATGATAAGATGCTGCTGGATTATAACAAAACTGAGAAATCACCACATTTCCCCCTGTTTCCAACAGCAAATATTATCTTACAATATCAATCCCTCCAATCCTGTTAATCAAAATTACTTACAGAGACCCTTTCCATCTTGCTGCAGCACACCAGTGTTTTTCCTCGCTAACCTCTACCTATACAATATCCTGTGAGAAACCAGGGCCTCCCTTTCTCAAGCTCCCATAGTTCAGCTATTGCTACTTCTATACCTTTTTTAATATCAAAAATCAATACTTACTTTCGCCGAAACATGAGAAATCCCAGAATTAGCCCAACAAATAGGAGAACTCCAAAGATAATAGAGACTATGACTCCACCAGACAGAGCTCCCGTGTCTGCAGAAACAAAGAGAGAGGCCATATCAATTAAAAGACCGATATCTATTTGTTTAGAACATACCAACCAGCTTCCACCAGTTAATGGCATTAGGCAAGTTACAGCCATTTGTCTTCCAGGCAGCAGAGCCACCAGATGGGAATCCTATCATACCGTCATTCATGTGCGTGGAGCACCTTCTGGTGGTTGTCTGGTTGACTCTTATCTACAATCTTGGTCTTCCAGAGTAATTTATCCCCCTGTCTGATTTCCTACTTACATTCCATGACACTTTCAAAAATGAAGAACAGATGTTCCTTCCCTCCCACTCTTCTCCAACAATCCTTTCAGATCAGACACTTCCTCCTGTTCAGGACCTGATTCAAACTCTGGGAGAGATATGATTTTTCCCAACAGTCTAAAGTGACTCTCCTCTTGTTTATGAAATTAATTACATGCTCCCCTCCCATCAATATCTGGGGCTGGTCCTTTGCCTAATTACCCTGACAAAAGGCCCTGTCTGCACAGGACTCCTGAAACAAGTACTGACTTACAAATTTGTAGTTTAACATCATATTCCTGTTTTCTCAAAACTGAGTATCAGGTGGTTTCATTTTGAGGTCGGATAACTTTCAGATAGTGTTCACATAACACAGGTTGTCTCCTTCCATTTAGGTTCTCATGCTAAAACTAGGTATTTCCACAAAGTATATTTGAATTCACCAGAGAAAATGCTAAATTACCTCTGTTGGTGTTTTTAAAACTTATTTTCCATAATTTAAAAAATATTTTTAAAATTGTAAATGATTAATGAAAAAGTAATGAGAATCTACATATTTTCAATATTTTCCCAAAAGAGATTTAGGAAAACATCCAGAAGAAAGAAAATCCCCCAAATAAATTTTTTTTAAAAATAAATGAGCAGATTTTAAAGCAAGGAACAGATGATACAGAGAACTGTGTGGGGAAGTGTTTCCTAACATCTAGTCCAATGGTCAGCATCCATAAAGCCTAATTAACACTAGTTATTCTTCCTCTGATGCTGATTCATTCCACTAAAATTATTAAAAATCACCAGCTTAGTTAAGCAGAAATCAAGAGGCAGAGTTAATGTCCTGGTTTTGTTAAAATCAAAAAACTAAGATTTGGAGGGTGAAATAGTATCTTCTATTAATAAAATGGACAAGCTTTTAGATACATAGGACTTCTGCAGGAATTTAAGGGATCTAAATTATCAAATTCAGATTTAAAGAAAAAATTGCCACTCCTTGCAAATCCTGTTACACTAATATTCCTAGACTATTACAGCTAAACAGTGCTTCTGGTATTATCAGACATTATCATTAAATGAAACCTTGCTGGCACTTCTTTCTAATCCATTTCATATTCAAAATACCTTTGTCTTGGCATGATGAAGTGACAAACTTTTATTTGAAATTAAGCACAATCTTGATGAAAATATTTTCTAACTTACTCTTTCTTAATCAAAACAATTGTGCATACTAATTTACATCTTTTTCACAGGGCCTTTGTAGTACATTATTTAATTGGTTAAACATCATTTTTATTGTCATCATTTGTCACTGTGACTTCATGATGCACCAAAAGCTCCTGGTACCAAAAAGGGCCCAACCTTTATATTCCAGAAATGGTATCCCAACTGCTTATCAGCTTTTTCACTGTTAATTTAACTATTTAGTTACATTATGGTATGCCTTTGCTTTCTTCCATGTCCTTATTTCATTACAATAAAACTTTCAAAGGCAGCACTTCAATGCATGTATTTCTAAAGTTATCCATAGGGTCCATAGGGTCATTGTGGAATGAAGACAGAGCAAACTCCACTACAGAAAACTTTAGATTAAGGGAAAGTTTCTGGGTGACCCAGGAAAAGAGGGGGTTGGATGCCAGGCCTATATAAAATGTTCTTTGACATAGGAGAAAGGTCTTCTTGTGGCCCTGACAGCTTGGCCTTCTACACATTGTGCTTTGGTGAAGAACTTTTTTCAGTGGCACAAAACATCTCTTTGGGCAGAGCTACATTCAGGAGTTGGACTATATACAGTGGAACTGACAAAGCTGGAAAAAATAATGCTGAGGTCCTCTGAGTTCTCCTTTTCACTAATAACTGGCGCACCGAAGGAGGCATATGGTAATCATTTGACCAGCACTCAAATTTAGAAAAATTAGCCAAAATCAAAATGTCTTTCAAGAACTAAATGAAGGTTGGCTTACCTATTGTGCCAGTACAGCACACTGAACTGAGACTGATCATGTCTGAATGGGAAAGTACAAGTGTATTTTATACGACAGAAAGGAAACAGGAAAAATGCCTTCTGTCTTTACGAAGCAACACGCTTGGCTCTGGTGACAAGGAAGTCAGGAGTGTGGTATCTGTGCCTTAGAGCCAGCAGAACACAGAAAGAGATCCATGTACCATGTGAATATACAATCTGATGGGGAAGGGAGTTTCTCCCAGATAAGATACCAGTGCTTGTCCTTTACCTGGCGGAAGGGTGCGAAATTCCTGCTCCGCAGAGTAGGGCCCAGGCCCAAGGGGTGTGATGGATCTCACACGGAGCAGGTAGGCTGTGTCTGGCTGCAGGTCTCTCAGAGTGACATTTGGCTCAAGAAGGTGCTTCACTGTGTAACGTGCCTCCTCTCCCTGCAGGAACCAAACAGGATCATGTAACAAATGCATGCTGAACAAGAGGACACTTCCACCCCTTTGGGTGAAAGGGGGAAGAGCAAATCAGGCAAGCCTTACCTTCTCAAAGAACATGACCTCATACTCCACTGAGGTCCGGCTACGTTGCCGTGGGGCAAGCCAAGAAACAGAAAGACTACTGTCATCTCTCTGTGTCAGGATAAATTGGGATACTGTCACTGGAGCTGCAGGGGAGAGAACACAGAACATGAGGGAGAAATACAAACACAATGAAAACTAGGTCCTCTCTGTACCAGAAGCTCTGGTCATACCATGCAACTGAAACTGAGTCTCACTGCCACTGCCACTCTCTCACCTTTCTCTTGTGTGGTGGAAGGGAAATGAGGTCTCCAGCTGTAATTAATTGCTTTTTGTGCATAGTGTGCTTCTGCCCCAACAGTGGAAGCATAACTTTGTTTGACCCTCAAAAAAAATTCAGTGTTCCAAGAAATTACGTTTATTCCAGGACTGCACTGAAAGTGTCCAATTTGAAATAAATGTTAGGATTTCATGCTCCTACAGCAGCAGTAGCACAGCTATTCTATGCAATGATTTATGAATGCAGCTGCATTGCGTAAGGGTACAGTGAAACTCAATGCTCAAAATCTCTTGGCTGACTGCAAATGCATGCTGTTCATGAATAAAAAGATAATTCTCAAGAGTTTGCAAGGACTGTGGAGTTAAGCCTGGTTCTCTCCTTGTCTTTCATCATCATCAGGAAGCAATGAGGCAAGCCAAAAGTAGCTCTGCTTTTCTAGCTCAGAGTTGTGCTGCCCCCGCATAGCATCAGGAAGAAAAGTCATATTTTGTTACTAAATTAGAACCCGGGGAATGCACCAAGGGCTGCTGAGCACTGTGATGTCACTTTTCTATAATCACATTTCATGGTGCTCTGGAAAGTATTTACAGGAGAGCAAACTAGCCAGATTGAAGCGAACCTACAGAAATGTGTCAAGATTTAACATTCTCATCTCTCTATGCTTCCAAAAGCTTTTTTTTTCCAGTTACACCAGGGTTTCTGTTGTGTTTGATGTTTTGCAACACCTGAGTCACGGGAAATATTTCATGACACAGCCCTTGTTCTTCCTGTCACACAGGTAACAATACTTAGGCCGTGTGACAGGGAGGGCTTCATCCTAACCTCTGTTAAGTTCTTGGTAGATTCATAGCTCTTGGTGGATAATAATTACTGCTACTTTGATTTGCAAGGAATATGACTAAAGGACTTTACATGTCAGAGGTAGAGGTACTTTAGAATCCTCATCATACCATACCAACACATGTGTCAGGCAGAAGGAGAAGATGGAGAAAGCTTAAACATTCACAGAGATTCCTCTTCCTTTTAGTGATGAGCAGGAAGAAATTTTCTCTGCTTCTGCTAACCTGCATGTCCAACTGAGACCCAGACAGCTGGGGCAGTTCTCTGTGGAGCAGGTCCCATTCCTGAGACACCATTATGGGCTTCCACAGTGAATGTGTAGTTGGTGTAAGCTTCTAGGCCATCCACGTCCACTGCAGGTTTCGTGAGACCCGAGGCACTGGGGGAGAACACCACGCCAGCCTCACAGGGCTCACAGGACAGGAAATGGCAGCGCTGACAGAAGACTGTGTAAGTCAGGTCCTTCCTCCCGCCGTGGTCGCTGGGCGGCTGCCACCACAGACTCAGCTGGGTGCCAATGAGGGAGAAGCTGACATTGCGGGGAGCCGAGGGCGGGCCTATAAAGAGCATGGAAGAAAGTGTTAGATCCAGCTGTTAATTCCCAAAGTTCTGTGGTAGCTTCCCATCTGCTGATGCATTTCAAATGGAGCCCTCTGTTCACCCCAGTCTCTCCTTCTCTCATCTCTCATCCCCATTTCCCAAACTTTTGTTTCCCCCTCCATATCCTTGTTTGTAGAATCATAGAATGGTTTGGGTTGGAAGACACCCTAAAGATCTTTAGTTCCAACCCCCTTGCCATGGGCAGGGACACTTTCCACTAGACCAGGTTCCTCCAAGCTCCATCCAACCTGGCCTTGAACATTTCCAGGGATAGGGCACCTACAACTTCTCTGGGCAACCTATTTCCATCTCTCGCACCCTCATCATAAAAAATTTCTTCCCATCTAAATCCATGTCCCATCTAAATCTACCCTCTTTCAGTTTAAAATCATTGTCCCTTGTGCTGTCACCACAGGCCTTGGTATAAAAAGCCTTTCTTCATCTTTCTTGCAGGCCCCACAAAGTATTGAAAGGCCACAAGATGATCTCCCCGAAGCGTTCTCTTCTCAGGCTGAACCACCCCACCTCTCTCAAACTTTCCTCATAAGAGAGGTGTTCCTTCCCTATGATCATTTTTAGGGCCCTCCTCTGCACCTGATCCAACAGGTCGATGTCCCTCTCATCCTAGGGGCCCCAGACCTGGATACAGCCCACCAGATAAGGTCTCACAGAACCCCCTCCCTTGCGCTGCTGACATGCTTTTGATGCAGTCCAGGATACACTTGGCTTCCTGGCTGCCAGCTCATGCCCAATTTTTCACCCACCAGTACCCCCAAGTTCCTCTCTGTGGTGCGCTCTCAATAAATTCATTCCCCAGCCTGTGTGGATGCTGTTCTTTCTTTCTATGTGCAACTCACGGGTGCAAGCAATGTTCTGGCCCTCCGAAGGTGCTCGGTAGAAGCCTGCATTGCAGGAACAAGATGTAGCCCCTGACTCGTTGGACAAGCTGTTTGGGGGGCACTTCAGGCAGCGCTTAGCATCTAGAGAGTGGCGGTAGAACCCTCGCTGGCAGGCTGTAGAAGGGCAAACAAGCCAACATAAGATAATCAACAAACCAAGATAAGCAAAAAAAAAAACACCTGGCAGTTTTGTTCAGCTTCTTGAACACTCCTTTATCTGCCTCTATTTTCTTAGTTCACAGAAATATTTAGGTTGGAAGGAACACCTGGCAGACACCTAGATCAATCAGAGCAGATAGAGAGAAGATGCAAACTCAAGGTAGCATCAGTATTATGACAGGACTTGTAGACTGAAGAAGAGGGATGTCATTCCTCACAGATGCTGCATGAATACGGAATCCAGTCAACCTCAGAAACTTCTTCCATTGTAAACACAGACTGGTCCCCACCTTACCCTTCAAGCTTTCCCCACCATAAATAGTAGGTACAAATCCTTGCACTCCTCAGAGTCTTCTGCTCGCTGACCTCATATGGGGTAGCCAGTAGGCTTTTTAGTAGAAGCATCTTTGCTGCCTTCAAGTGTTGTACCAGAGCATCACCCAGCAGGGCTCTGGGGAATATCTAGGAAACTATCAGTTCACCTAACAGTACTGATGTAACTGGCTATGGAGCCAACACAGACTGCAAGAGAACAGGTGTCACGTGTTTTCTACTTCCAGTCCTACAAAAATGAGCAGCCACATGATCCAAGTACAACATCTGACAACCTGTTTTCGCTGTGTTACTATGAGCTCAGTCTACAGAATCTCTGGTCAGCTTACCACTTATCTCAAGGCCAATGCTTCACCTCCACAATTGTATAGCAGGGAGGAGAAAATGAGTGAGAGCTTAAGGCAACCTGTGAAGCTAATGGTTTGCCAGCCTGTGCTAAATGAATCAAACATTCTTTAGCTAAAGAAACAACCAACCTATTGCTAATCAGAACGTTGAGAAATGCATACACTAATTTTCTGCCAGAGCTACCACTTTGCATTTAACTTGCACATTGAGGGAATGACCCTTTTCATATTGCACTATAAAAGTAACAATATCCTGTGTAATCCCTCAGGAGATCCCAATGGAGAATACCATCTGTTCAGGAGCCTCACACAAATGGCTTACTGTGGTGGAGCATAGCATAGGAAATAATTCTTCATGCAGAAGACAAAAAAACAACCCAGCCATTCTTACCATGTGACACAGAGGAACACCTGAGAGACCTTGAAAACTTTCCATTAACACAGGCCAAATAAGACTACTCATCATCAGTCTGCAGGAGGGATGCTTAAAGAGCCCAGAAAAGAGAAATAATCACAAGCAGGAGAAACGAGCACCTTCTGATTCTGGGAAATCACAGAACCACTCAGGAAAGTCTATCATTCTGAGATACAATCATGCAACTATGTGATTAATGATAGCAAAGGCCATTGAAAATAATTAAAAGGCTCGAGTATTGATTGTCACAGCCCAAAGAGATTCCATTTATGTTCCAGATCAAATCACGTCTTTGAGAAACAAGCACTAAAAGTTACTTTGATCTTCAGGCTGCTTGCAACTGAGAACACTTCTACATGCTGGACTGATGATTTTGAGGCCTCCTGTCACTTTGCTCCAGCATAAGATTTAAGAGTGCCTGACATTGAATCAGTTTGGGTCAGGAGAGCTTTGACAAGAAAAACAAAGGAAGTGCATGGCCACATTCTTGTATAGCACAGAGGTTCTGATGTTGCCTGCCACAAATATGAGACAGTATATACACACTCCTATCAGGCTGAGACCGTCTGCAAGTAAATTATGGAAATTTGGGGCTGAGGACCTTTGCAGGAATCAGAGACTCAATTATGTTGGAAAAGACCTCTGAGACCATTTAGTCCAAACTATGACCAAACACCACCATGTCAACTAGACCATGGCTCCGAGTGCATATTCACTCTTTCCTTACACAGCTCCAGGGATGGTGACTCCGCCACCTCCATGGGCAGCCCATTACAATGTCTAATCATCTTTTTATGTGAGGAAATTCTTCCTAATTTCCAACTTAAACTAGCTAAAGACTATGTCCTCTTGTCCTGTCACTAGTTGCCTGGGACAAGAGACTGATCTCCACCCGGCTACACTTTCCTTTCAGGTGTTTGTAGAGCGTGATAAGGTCTCCCCGGAGCCTCCTTTTCTCCAGGCTGAACACCCCCAGCTTCTCCAGCTGCTCCACATGAGACCTATGCTCCAGAACAGGTAACTCCTACCCCAGGAGAGCCTCTGCTCCTTCAGTTCTGAGCTCCGGTGCCACTCTAGCCCACCGCCCACATCTGCCGTGCGCACCGGCGGTGCCGAGCCCCTCCAAGCAGGAGATGCCTTGGAGGGAGAGAGCACCCTGGCAGAGAGAGGCAGGGCGGGAGCCGCACGGGGCGCTCCGGCCGAAGGGACAGACCCGGGAGGCGAGGGCCGGAGCGGGGACAGCGGCCACACGCGGTGCCGGCCGGCAGGGGGCGGGAGCGGCCCGCGGAGCAGGCCCGGCCCCGCCCCGGGGCGGTGCGGAGCGGAGCGGAGCGGCACAACCCGGCACAGCTCAACGCTGGGGCCGGCTGTGAGCACGGGCTTGCTGGGGCTCCCGGCTCTCCCCGCCCTGCTCCGAGGGTGCGGAGGTGGAGGGGCAGCTGCCCGCGGCTGCCCCGGGGGCGGGGGAGGCGGGCTCACAGCCAGCAGCCTCGGCCCCCCTCCAGCCCCGCTGGCCCCCGGTTTCGCCGGGCCTTGGGCACCCGCTCCGGGCGGTGTGATGGGAAAAACAAGCCTGGGAAAGGGCCTGCTCACCAAGCACCAGAGGGCAGAGAGGATGGCTGGGGTGCTTCCTTCATTCCTTATTCCTACAGGTGCTCCTCGTGAGTCTGCCAGCCAGGCGGGCCGGGCAGGCTGCAGGCCCCGGGCCGGGGCTGACGGGGAGCCGGGCTCACCTGCCGCCCTGCAGAGCCCAGCAGGGAGCCAGGGCACAGGCCGGGGCACAGCCAGCCTCCGTGGGCACACCAAATTACATACTTAAGGAAGTTAATCACGAGCTCGGGGTTTATGGGCAGCAAAGTCTGAATGCTCTGGGGCAGGCACAGCTTTTCTGAGACTGGGGTGGCTGAGCCGTTCTGCACTCAGCAGAGCTTTATACAGCTGGGAATTCACTGAGAGTTTGAGGGAACTCGTTAAGAACCTGAACCTCTGGCTTTCTGTTGTTTCCTGTCCTGTAACAGAGGTCAGGTTCTTTTCCCTATTAAAAGGCAAAGGTGCAGCTTTCCCTTTCTTTTGCTCCCTACTGTAGGCAAAACTCAGATGACACTGCCAGGTCTTCCATCCTGTCCCACTTTACATGTCTGAAGGAGAAGTTCTCCCATGTTCTGAGGACAAAGTAAAAGCTGTGATTTTATTCTTTATCCTGACCTGAATTGCTCCCAGTCCATTGCGCAGTCTGGTCTTCTCTGCTGAGGGAGAGGATCCTAAGATATCCCCCTGCATTCATGTACCTCTCCCTGCTCCTGCTAGGTTCTCCCCTCTTCCCTTCCTCTCCTGGGAGACCTCCCCGGTCCCTACTAATCCTACAAAAGATACTTCTGGCTGCAGCTGCACTTGGGCGGAGTGGGATGAAAGCACAGATGTAGAATGAACCTGTGCTGCGATAGCAGTCGAGGCTTGTCCGGACATGACAGCTTCCCTACCCCTTCCCAGAGGAGTGCTCTTAGGAGGGCGGGGAGAGCTCTGTAGCACCTAAGTGGAAAAACTGGCTGGGCTGTGCAAGGAGAGGGGATTGCTGGAGGAGGGCAAGGATCTTGTGCTTCAACCTTCTCTAGCTCCCCAAGCAAAACGAGCAGCGAGCAGTAGGGATTCCCAGAGACACCAGATCCTTGTAGTAGAGCAAAGCAGAGACATGGGACACCTGCTGAATCTGACAGCACTGCATGGATACCTTTGGCCTTAGTCTTGTGCCATACAGCTCTGGAACAAGAGCAGAGATGTGCTGTCTTCTACCTCCTTCCCTGCAGTAATACATATCCCCCAAAACACCTCACGTGTCCTCTCCCATGAGAAATTAAGTTGTCTTAAGGAGCTGAATCTTGTCCCCTCTGCAGCTGAGGGAGAGCCCTGCACTTCTTATTCCAACAACCCTTGCTTGCTCTGACTCCAGTACCCTGGTGACTCTTTTGCTTGTTAATTTCTCTTCTTCAAAGAGCAGGCACCACGGTATTGTGCAATATGCTTTACATGGTTTCCCATGGCAGAAGAACCATCTCAGTCCAAAAAGAAGGGGGGGGACAGAGGAGAAACCTGTCCCCTCCGCCTCTCCACTTTCTAGTCACGGGACAAATACCCTGCTCTGTGTGTCTGACCTGTCTGCCCTGGGAGAACGAGGCTGCTGTTTTAGGGTTGAGAACCAGTTGTTGAGTGAGTCAGTGTCAATGACATAGTTGCAGCTCACAGAAACTAGCTCCAGAGCTGAAAGCTCCTGGATGAAGCCCAAGAGGGAGTGGAGAGGTGCGTGCAGGTCTTACACCTGACACATGAGAAGAAAAATCACAACTGAAAAAGAGAAGCTAAGGAGAAGGAAAGATACAAGATAGAGAGGGTAGGCAAGAGAGAGGCAGACCACACTAACTCTCCTGATCCCACTCTCTGCTTACAGATACTCTGATCTCAAGCTCTCTGGAACCTCTCCCATGGCCTACAGCTAGTGTCTGCATACTCACCTACGCAGCTCCCATCGACTTCCTCAAAGCCCACAGCACAAAGGCATCGGCCCACTGGTACCAGCCACTCCCCGTCAGTGCTGCAGTGCATCCTGGGGGGAGAGCCCACTTCTTCAGCTGCATACTCCACACAGACCCCAGGCACTTCTGTCAGCCCCTCCGATCCTGCCAGCGTCTCTGGAAAGCGGGCCAGGCCCCGCACTGCCTCTGGGCAAGTCTTGTAATACACTCGGACAGACACCATGGCCACGCAAGCCCCAGAGTTCTGGAAAGCCAGGTAGAAACCCCGGCGAGAGAGCTTCCCAATGGAGCACACTTCTGTGTTCAGCTGCATGGCCCCTGACTCGATGTCTCTGCTTGTGAAACTTCTATCTGCTGCCACCGTGTTGAGCTACATGAAAAAGAGAGAGACAACAGTTTTACTGTCTGAGCACACCACAGCAGCTGAGATACCCATGCCTCTCAAGCCTCTTTTACACTTAGGCCTTTTAGGGGCTGTCTGGTCAACTGCTTCTAATGCCACTGCACTGCATGCTTTCTTTGCACTTGGAAGAGGTGTTAAAAATGGGGCAGGCATCTTTTCCTGCCTCTATACCTTTCATCATCTCCTTCAACTGCTTTGTAGTGATTCACTGGTCTTCTACAGTACCCTGTGTTCTGAGTCTCTGATTTCAGAGGTCTTTAGGAACTGCTTCTTACAGGAGCAAATCCCTTTTCTGTGATAATTTTCCTTGTTTGCAAATTGCATGCAGTAAATTCACAACACCACTCAAGAGCTGTGCTTTGAAACCAACCAGGGAATTACAGCCACCTGGTTTTAGTCTGTAGTTGCTGGAGTTCAGATCATCTACTGTAAGGTGCTCCTTATGCAGCACTCAACATATTTCAGCACTGCAGGGACTTGGGTGAAAAATACTCCCATGCTTTTGCATTCCCACTGCCTCTGCAAACAAAGGATGAGAATGAGTGAGTGACTGAGGATACTTTCCATGCTTGAGCAAATGGGAAAGGCCTCTGTGACACCCTGCAACATGGAAGAGCTGGACTGCAGGTGGGGCAGCCTTTCTTCTTGGTGGGAGAGCCTGATAACTGATCCTTTCCTCCGCAGGCCCCTTCCCGTTGTACGACACCACCCACTCCTTGTAGCTAGATGGGAGATGAAAGGCTCTGTAGAGCAGCTGCATTTGGCAGTGGGATCACAAGGCATGTTTAGGAGCTGTGGAGGTATCGCACAAATTCATGGTGTAGGCTGCAGAGGAGGTGGAGGAGCACTGGGGAGGGAGGGAGGGGAATTAGTTACCACAGTTCTGCTCTACCTGTGGTGGCCTTTACAACTTTGTTTTCATCACATCCCATTTAAACTGCAAAGGAAAGGGCAGTCAAATTAGGTCTGTTTCTATTAAAACAGAACTGGCTTATAGAATTTCCTCTGAAAAGAAAAAAAAAGCAGAGGTTCTCTAGTCTGCAATTCCAATGTTTCTATGGCAAGAGGGCACAACATTGAGGAAGACAGCAGGTAAAATACAGCAGTGCTAAATGCCTTCACACCAGGGAGAATTTCACTGTAGCAAGCCATCACCTCCTGCTTTATAAAATAAGACCCTATATCTCAGGGCAATCAGAGTAAATGATCAGGACCACTGAGACCTGAATTGGATTCTGTTCTTTGCTTGGTCTAATCTTGTTTTATTACCTAAGGCAAGTAAAATTCCTTTGGTCTCTGCTTTACTATTTCTAAAAATTGGTGTAACCATCCAGCCCTGTCACAACCTTAGAGAATCCTTACCTAAGTGGTGTCTGGTTAAATAAGAGGTTGTGCAGAACACAGGTCTGATCTCATTTGAAACCTCCTGTGCCTCCTGTGGCAAAGACTGCTCTGAGCATCACAGAGGGCACTGGGGGTAAAGTTTACTCTAAGGACAACATTTATTATCCATGCCCTTCCCCAGATGCTGATTCTCCTGGCCTCTCCCAGCCAGCAGGACACACCTAGCTTAAGCTGAAAGATATGACAAGTTTAAGCTGAAAGATATGACTCAGTCATCACCCCCAGCAATACAGACCTTGGTGAACAGCGGGCGGCGGAACTGGATCCCAACATCTTGTTCAGACTCCATGTAATAGAGGTTGAAGGTCTCTTTGCAAGTCACCACTTCACCTTTGAAGCTCTTGCAGTCCCTCACAGTAAACTTTAGCTCCACATAAATGCGGGAGGCTGCCTCACCCCGATAAATCCAGTTGGTGCGAAGCCAGTGATCGGTGTCACCCTCGGAAAGCACACTGCAGTCCTGGTACATGTAGATCGGGGTACCATTTATCATCTGCTGCACTTCACTCCACTGCTCCCAGGGGAGAAGAAAACATATCTTGTTAGACAGATGTGAGAAACAAGTTTCACTTCAAATATGACAAAATCTTGCCTAAAAATAAATTCTTATATAAGGGTTCAGGGCTCCAAGCCTGGCCAGCTAAAAGATCTCTTACACCCAGCAAAAGCTGTATCTGGTCTAGAGCCCCATGGCTGCCTAAACTTTGTACATGGAGAGAAAGGAGGATCCTGCAATTAGGATCTGACTTACATAGACCTTTGTACATCTCCTTCATCCCACCTTGGTTCTAATTTACTTCTTTCATGCACTGCCTTATCTTGGAGATTGAGAAAAAAACCCACTACTCCCATGTACTGGCCACTTCTCTCTGCCAATTTACATTCAGAGTGTACAGTAGGACCCACCAGAGCAGGGCTATTATCTGCCCCTGGAAATAATGCACAGCATATGGGAGTAAGAGAAAAGGTGGCCTGGCATAATAGGAAGGTAAATTGCAGAAGGACTGTTCTAGAGCAAGCACTCATTAACTTGGAGTTCATGCTTTTTTAAGTGGGATATTTTGCAAAACCTAATTTAACTATTAAAACTCAGTTGATATTCCTGACTTCATATTGCATTTAAGTTCTGCATCTTCCCCAGGCAAAATAATGGCTGAGAGGAGGACATGGGTCTAGCTGGTTACATGACCTCACTAATATTATTTGCATTAATTCAATTAAGTTTGATACTGATTTTAATGTATACTTCTGTCAAATTTTAGGTGGTTCTAGTTTTTTTTTCCTTACTACATGTCAGATACAAAATGCAAAGAACATTTTCTTTTGAGTAACTCACATACGAGGACTGAAAATTTGGAAAGCAAGATTTTGTCCACAGGGAAAATAACTTAGATCCTTTTTCCCCCAGTGCTGACTGCCTTTCTCATTATGCTTTAAATGTTTAATCAAATTAAATTGAAACAAGTGCCCACATAGGTATTGGCACAAGTTTAAGCATCTTGGTTTTAAATCACACCCCAGGTTAAGATGCAATTTAAACAAGGCCTCAGTCTCTGTGTTATTCCAGACTTGTCAAATCTCATGGGCTGAGCATGAGATTCACAAATTTCTTCAGCACTACCCACCACCTCCTGTGCTGTGGGCACAGTGCTGTCTCCCCACAGACCAGGTCACTCTGCTAGTGGAATACAAGAGATGGACCCACAGAATGCCAAAGAGGCTCTGTTTTTATTCCATGACTTAGAGCATACCTCCTACGTGGCCCCACTCTGAAAAGTGTTGGAGAGCTTTCTCCAAGCCAGCAAGCTCTGCTGAAAGCTCCTCTCTGGATGATTTCAGCCTTCTACCTAAGTGCACACTAGCAGTCTCCTCCCAGGAAGTTCTGTGGATGGTATCTATGTGTCCCTTCTTGTTCCCTCTTTTCTCCACATAATTAATCTCCAGTGTTACCCCACCCTCTTAATCTGATCCAGCTGGCATAGACCTGCGGCACACAGGATTTACACTTATTTCACTAACTGGAGGTCAAAGGATTTGTGATAGCAAAACAAAGAAAGAGATTTACGGATCAATCCCAATTGATCAACAAGGGACAATCATTTAATGACCTCCGCAGTCTTTAACTGAAAACTTTCTGGAAAATGAATTTACAACACATCCTTGAAGTATACTGAGGTAGAAGAAAAGAACTTAGAAAGGAGAATAAGAGCAAAGTATCTTTCATACACTGCCAATGTTAGGACTGGCTTTTAGAAGCATTTTTCAATGTGCGTCTGCCTCCACAGAGCTGATGGGAAAAGCATAATTGCATTTGGAGGCTGAGTTAGACAACTTTCCATTAGCAGTTTATCCCAAGGCAGTACCACAGACAAGTGTCACCAGAAAGTGGTTTTTGCATGTCTCACTGAAAGACATGAGCTGTTGTGGTGCATGTCCTGAAAATACATTTTCAAAACTTACATGATACAAGACCAAAGTTTCATTTTTAGTGGTGACAGCTCTAGCAAAAAAAAAATTACTTTAAACTCTACTGCTGGAAAAAAATCCAACTGCTAACCCCTGTATTTCTTAGCTCATCTCAGCCCAGCTTCTTCCAGACTCAGTTCTTCAGGGCAAAGATGCTTGGCACTGACTATTGCACAGTTTCATATGCAGTGTGGTGCAAAGAAATAACAAGGGAGTCAGACATGTTTTTTCTAGACTCTACTGCTGATGGGTAAAGGAAGTAAAATGAGGATGTTATTTATGCTAACAATACAGAACTATTGTTAAATATGCTTCTGACTTCTTTTCATTATTCAGTGAAGCTTTTAAATTCAAAGTAGTAGAGGAAAACTGTTACATACAACATTTAATGAAAGGGTGATGAGACCAGAAGTTGCCAGGCAACTGTCTCCCATCCTGAAAGAATCTGCTGCAAAATCAAAATGTATGCCTCTGATTTTTAATGTAATGTTCTTAATAAACATGTGTGGTAAAGTCTGGCTCAATCAATATTAATTACTTGGCTCTCCAGTTTGTCTGCCAATGACATTGAATCAACCTCCTTTGATAGTATAACTTTTTACCCACTTCATTCCTGACACTGTTGCCTTACTACAGTCATTAGTTTGGCCATAGGATGGGCAACATTCTTCTAGAAGTGGGGAATAGCGTTAGTCAGACTTCCTGATTTTAGCAGTGAGTAAACTTGCGGTTTTTTGATGTGAGAGAAAACTTTCTATGAGATTTAGAATAATAGATTTAGGTTAGAAAGGACCCTTGGAGATCATCTAGTCCAATTCCCTGCTCCAAGCAAGCTTAAGAGTTCTTAAACTCTTTGCATGTTATTCTTTAAAATGCCTTTTAAACTCTCTTCTTTTTTAAGTTAAAGTCTAAACTAGTCTTCAAACTCTTAAAATCTTTTAGAATTCTCTAAAATTTGCTAAGGAACAAATGCCAATGCATGCAGGAGAGCACCATAACTTTGTAGCTTGGCTTCCTAAAAATTCCAAGGATGTAGACATTGCATTTGAGAACAAATGGGTGTTCTGTACTTCTCAGAAACCCATATACTAACACTGGCACCTAGTTCCAGAGGTTTGCTCTTGAAAACCTTGGTGTGGTGGTGTAATACAGAGCAAAATAATTCCAGCACAGCAATTAGAGTCAAGTGAATAACAATCTCAAAGCAAAAGTTCCATGTCGATAACCTTAAAACACTGCAAGTTCAGAAAAATGGAAAAAAGGAAAGCAACTTTCCTCACATTGGTTTGATTCCATATAAAGAAAGCTGTCTTTATAAAAGCCATTCAGAATGATTTCAATGACAACCTGGAAGGGCACCAATAGACATTTGTAGTAACCAGTATTGGTTTGGTCTGCCATGTGAGTAAAAATCCAAAGATAAGGTATATGCCTTTTAATATCTGCCTTTATTGACTCTGAAATTATACAGTTTGAAGCTCTGAAGCATACAGAAGGCTTACTCTTCTTTTTCTGTATAATGAGCCTTCTCTAGATTAGGTCTGTGTCAAGCATCCTATCTTGAACAAGCTGTGATTCCTTCATCCATCTGTGAGCTACTCTTCCTAGGATCTACCATCAGGGGTAAGATGGAAACAAACTGAGACAGTTTGCACATCTTGGAGCCACTGTGTCTGGCTTTGCAGGCATCAGTGAAGTGGTCTCTTTTGGTTTTAGCCTTTTTTAGGTGGGGGAAAAAAAAGAAGCAAGCAAGCTTTTTATGTTGACAAATACAAATTTCATCCATGCTAATGAAGAGTTAGGCTACCAGTGACAGAGGCAGCAGACTGTGGCAGTATTGCAAATTATAGGCTCAGACTGGAGTCAGAAGAGCTCGTGACTCGCAATAAGAATACTGTCTCCATCTCCAGCTTGCCAGGGACTTGCCCTGTCTCCTTTCAGATAAGAGCCTGCCTGCTGTGACCTCTATCTCATCTGCTTTTATGTTACCTTAGCACAGTGACTTCCAATTTGTGGTCTACAGAAAGGCACAGCAATGCTTTTTAAGAGACTTACAGAAACAAAAGCAAGTCAAGCATCTTGCCAGTAGGCTTAAAGTTACTAAACTAAGATGCATGTCTCCACTGGGAAAGTTATTAAGAGTTCCTACTGGAAAAATTAAAGAGTTCATATGCTGAAATCCAATAACTTGTTTAACTTTGGGTTAGAAAATTTCTCTAAGATGAAAAGACCAGCTAAGTTAGTAATGTCAGCTACAGTGTATCTGTGCATAGCAAGTGTATCTCAATCACATTTAATTTTCAACCATATTAAACTCTTCCTGAAGAAAAATTGCAAGGCTCCAGAACAGCAACCTTTTTCAGCAACAACACATCACTGATGTGCCAAGCCTGAAACACCTAGGAGAACATGTGCCACTGAACAGTTTTTATCCCCTTTCTCTGGCCACAACTCTGCCTGTGGAGTGTCTGGACTTTTGTGTAGTAGCCTTTGTGTGCCACCACGACCATCTTCTTGGAACAGATTCAGCGTTGAAGGTAATTACAGCTGTGCTACCATCATAATGTAGTTTCCTCAGAGGAAAGCCGGTGACAAGAGAGGCACCTTGCTGGCACCTGTCTTAATATGGTGAAGAGCTTCTCTTCAGTTAAAATACATCTGACAAAAATTTGTCAGGAGGTAAGCTGGACCAGCCAACCAAAAATAGCATCACCACAGTGGTGTATTCCAGAACTGAAGTTTCTGTGACCCTTTGCTGAAAGTTTCTCAATACTCTTTGAAGTTCTTTTGCTGGTGTGGAAGACAATTTAGATGATGATGAAAGAAGTGTGGTGACATCTAGACACTTCATGAGTCCTATAACTTTAAATCTGAGAACAGCTGAGGCTGCTCTTATTTCTTTGATCATTTGGCTATGGTCAGGCAATTTTGATTTCATCACATCATCATGGAGCCTTTGACACAACTGAATACAGAAGAGATGTTTACTTATCTACACTATCTTTATGGGTGGGATGATGTATTTTTCCCCACAATGATCCATTGGTTATTTTCAGGGAGGAGCAACTCCATTATGTAATTACTCGTTCTTTAGGGCACTAGCACATAGGTCTCTATCCCACCCATGTCCTTTCAGTTTAACTGGTACTCATACTCACAGGAAGATAAGGTGTTAATGTGAGACACCGAGCACCAGTGCATTGATTACAGAACCTGTTTATCAAACCCAGGTTCTGCTGTCTGCTCATTCTCTGAACTGTCTGACCACATTAAGGTCTTGCATGAAAACAGTTCTGGTCACAACAGATGCTGCTCGATGAGGGATAATGATACTCTAGTGCAACATTTCACCTAGCTGGTTTGGAACTCTTGTTTTGTATATACCTGCTTTGCTAACACTCACTAACAATACCAATAACTACAAAAATGACAGGAGTGGAAAATCAGATTATGCATCTTAAGAGTTCAGAATTCATGGCTAAAGCCATATTACCAATAAAGCAAATGTTAGTTCTCATATTATTTTTGCATTACATTGCATAAATCAATTGTAAATGGAAGGGATTTTTTTTTATTTTTTCAAGGTAAAGGGCATTATATTGTGAGCTGTGGTTTTGTATGGTGTGTCAAGTGTACTTCTAGTGTTTACAGAGAACCTGGAAATTAGTCTGATGGTGATGGGCAATACTTGCTCTGTTTGTATAAGCTCTTTTTAAAGATGGATCAGGTGGAATCCCACACAGGGATGGGGTAATTGTGCCTTGATGATGATCAAACCTGCCTGGAGAAAAGAAGTTGCAGGAGATGGCAGCCTGAAAGTCATGTGAGGACCTGGTAATATTCAGGTCAAGCAAACAGAAGCCAGAAACTAGGCCTTAAAAACAATGGAAATAACCTTTCAAGAAATAAATCGTGGGAATATTTTTCTGCAGGTCTGAGATGGTGAGAATCACAGTTCAAAGCATAGGTTCATCCTTCAAGGACACAGCAGGCAACAAAAAATGTAAAGCCTTTTCTTTCTAATTGCTTGCCTGCAAACTCACCAGTATTTTAGTTGGTATTATAATAGAAGTTGTTTTGTTTGGGTTTTCTGTTTGTTTGGTTGGTTTTTACTAGTATTATTATTTTAAATAGCCTGTTAGTCTTCTTGGCGGACCATGCTGTAGGCAGGTTAATCTCCAAGCTCCAGCTGGCTTGTGCTGCTTTTGTTTTGACATGGGGAAGTTCAGTGAACCTTGTCCACTCATTCAACAGCTATAAAAGAATGAAGAAGCTTTCTGAAGCTGCTAGGCAACAGTGCTGTCACCAACATAGTGCCCGAGCAGCCGTGGTGATGAATGTCATGGCTGTAAAGCATCTTCACTTTGGCTCACAACGTGCTCTTTTCTGCCCTTCAGGTCACAACACAGAGTGCACCAGCCAAGATTGTTTCTTGGGTCTGTGGCAGTGACTCTATCCTAGGCTGCCTAGGTGGTGGCTCATGCAATCTGGCCTTCCCTACAGCTGTTAATTTAGACTTCACTTGCTCTCATCTCACTGGTTTGTATTCTGCCTTCTCACTCTTCTGAGTAAAGTACATCTGGATATGCATAACAATTTTTTCCCTTCTCTCCCAAATTGACACAAAATAACTAATTTTCAATTAACAGGATATCGACTTGTATCTCTCCACCAGTCCACAGATCGACAGCAGCTGGTCATGTCAGGACACAACCCTGAAGCCAGAGCTTTTTTGGAAACAGCCATTTCCAGGTAGCTATTGGCTTTACTAAGCATTTGTCCCGCATTTCTATACAGATCCTGTTCACTCAGAGGAGCTAATCCCCTATGCCTGATACTTAATCTGAGAGCAGTGAGGTGTACACTGCTACTCTACTCCAGCTTCAGAGGTGATGGCACTCCTCTGAGTTAGCTCCTAAAAGACATGTATGGCCAACAGTTGTGGGAGGAGGTGCACAGAACAGCTTTTCTGTAGAAAAATGAAATTCTTTTTTTTGATGGCTGTTTTTCACACCACCTTCCGATGCTACGGAGAGCTGACTCACTGAGACTCTTCCAGGGAGACTATCTGAGTAAGAGATCAACGAGTCTGACTAAGTGAACTGCCCAGGTTTAACTGCCCGGGTTTAACAAGGTAGGAGTGCTGTGCTGGAATAGCTTGCAGGTTGAAGGCTGTGTGCCCCACAGCACTATTTCCTTCGTGACCAGGCCTATCTGTCTGACCAGAAGTGGTGGAAACAGAAACCAGCCATCAGCTGATACCAAAATCTGGGACCGCTGACTCTGGTGGAACACAACCTCACCTTGCTAGAACCTGAAGGCATGTAAATGTTATGGTGTGGTGAGTGATACAGAAGTTGCTGACAGGGTTACAAGTACTTGATCTAGTCTATTACCTAAAAATTTATCAGTGTAGAATTTGAACTATGCCTGGGCTTTAATAGGACAACAACAGCATAAAATATAACTATGATTTTTGGCTTAATCAAATTGTATTCACATAGCTTTGGCAGTTGCTATGGTCACAATTAAACTGTCCGTGGAACATGAGGTGCAGAACTGAACAAGAATCACATAATTTCCAAAGTTTTCAAGTGTTTTTGGTGCTACAATTGTTATAGTTAGTGGTAATTCATTGATAGTCTTTGGGATACTTTAGGCCACTGGCATTAAATGCCCATCCTTAGTCCTGTCTGAAAGTAGACTTTGGAAAAGACGAGCAGATCAAGTGCCATGCACACTGGGAAACCTGGTAGAAAGCTTGAAACTGATAGCAGTGCTTTGAAGTATGTATGGAAGCAAGAAAGAGTATGGAATAGGCAGGAAAATAATTATCTCCTCCTCCTCACCATGAATAAAAGACTGAGAACAATGGCAGCCTGGAAAGGAGACTAAGAAAGTAATTTGGAAGCTTTAATAATGCTATGATCCATTCAGGAATGCAAGTTGGGAAAAATAAGCTCCATAAACCAGCTACTAGTTGAGAACTGAGCCTTGCCAGACTTTTATGATGGAATAAATATGGCACAATTTGGCAGCAGTAGAGTTTGTGTGATTCCTGTAATAATATACATCCAATTTAAAAACAAAGTCACCATGAAAAAGGACCCTTTCACAAGCAAAGACAACTGTAGAATTGGTGAAAGCATATCTTCCAAGAAAGCGTAGCAGCTAAAAAAGAATAAAGTGTGTTTAATTTACAGTTCATTCAACAATATAGAGAGAGAAAGTCATACTGAGAAGCCCAGTGTGCAAGCACAAATGGCTTGGAACTTAAGTAGTCACATGTACTCATGGAAGTATGACTGGATTATGCAAATACTCTTCACATACACAAAAATTGGAAATTGCGGATAAAAGGAAAAGTTCAAGATAAGTCCACAAGCTGGGAGTGAGATAATCACAGCATTAAAGACAAATATTGGATTGCTTGGTATGTTGTATCGTAGGGCTACATAAACTGATACAGAAAATCCATAGGAATAAATATTGCATAAAATCATGAAAAAAACTCCCAAAACATAAAATCAGGAGGACCTTTTGTGCTTGGACTAATAATTCAAGCTCTGAATCTTAATGGACAAACAATTCTAAACTATCACACAAACGCAAAGATTTAGGCAGGAAAGGACCTTTGGTTCTCTACGCCAATCCTCTGCTCAGAACAAGGCTGATTTCAAAGCCAGGCTGGGTGGCTTAGGGCCTTGTCTATTAAAAGGCAAATGCAAGAGGAAAACGTGATTCCTCATCACAATCTGTTCACAGCTGATGCAATTATATTTGAAGGCAAATTAGTGATTAATAACTTTTTAAACTGTTATTTTACAAGCTGCCAGGAGGCAATGCTACCATGCTTGATAGCTGAACTTTTTCACTATTGGATTTGAGAGGTCCTTTTTGAACAGTTTCAGTGATTTCTGAAACCAGTTCAGGTAGTATGAGGAGCCTTAAAGAAATGTGAGAGCAAGTAAATTCTGTACTCCTGACACCTCCAAAGTGGCTATCATTGGCTCTCTGATATATGTTAAAAGGTGGAAATCCTCCACTCATACTGTGATACGTGGCTCTATGCCTGCCTGGTGTTGCTGTGGCAAAACTTCAAAGCCAAAAAAGAATTATCAAGGAATATGTTAGATGGTGGGTGGTAAGGTAGATAGAAAAAGGATTATAGGAGCTACAGGCTACCTTTTTAAAAGCCTAGTTTCCAATAGTAGCCTAAAATGAATGAAACCCTTTCTAAATAGCTACTACAAAGCAGGCTAGCACAAACCTTTTTGCAAACAAAACTCTACAGACACTTTACCTAAAGTACAGAGACCGTCACTCAAAGACTACCTTTAAGCTTAGGCCAGATGCTGGCTTACTGTAGTGCAGAGTTCTGAAGGACCAAAGTGCTGTCCAAAACTGAGTGGTGTTCTCAGGCTGAGCCCCTGTGTTAACAGGAGCATTGTCTGCATTGGATACAACCACGCTCTGACCGTGAAACAACCACACCTGGCAACCCACTTCATCCTCTGCCATTGGCCAGAACTGAGGAGAAAACAAAGGTGTAGTTCTGCCTCCACAGGCTTAGCCAACCCCTTCTGGGCTATGCTTCAGGGGCCTTATCCATATAAAGCATGAAAATTCCCCACAGCAAATTCCTCCTCTGTGCGATAAGTATATTGACACAAATCCAGCTCACTGATGGGAGATCTCTGGCATCTGAGGTTAGCTACAAGTAGCAGTGTTACATGAAGTGCGCCCTTCAGCCCTGTGTGCAATACAGCTCACATGTTTCCAGCCTGTTACTAATCAACCTAGTCAGATTACTCAGTACTAATCTTGGCTCTTTTTTGTAAAAAAAAGTTCTGAATTAATTTCCGTTCTTTTTTGAACATATTTAATTCTTCATTTTGAAGGAATGGTTTCAGAAACACCTGTTCAAAGTTCTGATTACAAGAGAATCAGCCATTGTTCCCTTTTTGCTTGTGGCAATTTGTCGGACTTCCACCTAACAGTTATTGGGAAATGATGTAATTAGACAAATCTCCTCAAAAGAGTTGCTCGTGAGAAGTCAATGAATCTAGTCTTCATCCTGTGTTGTTTTATCAGTCATCCATATCCTGATCTGTTAAGTTTTGATTTCTCTCAGGCCACGTTCCCTACAATTTTCAACAATTCTCAGTTACAGTTATATTTTGAATACACATATTTTAAAAAGCAGATGCAGCATAAGCAGAAGGATATGCCAACTCCTCACACTGCTGTGAACCTACTGTGCAACACTCAGGTGTTCCATAATAAGGGTTTTATTTTCTTTCTATCAGGTTTTTTTTTAGAATGCACTTTTCAGTGGTTTTTCCTAATCTTTTCAAGAAGCGAACTTCATCCTGAACATGCCTGGAGCCTAGAATTGGGGTAAAATTACCTCACAGACAGTTGATGTTCCCCCAACAAGGGGAACAATGGGCAAAACATGATCTACATGTATGTCTCACTAGGGCACCTGTTTTGAGTGGGGTATAATAATACTACTAATGATAACCAAAACAGCTTTACTAATGAAACAAATGCATTTATGCCAGTACAGGAGAACCTGTACTGTCACTGTCTGGCTCTACTTCACCCAGCAAGGCTACCGGGAGGAGGAGGAGGCTGGGGTGGATTTAAACCAGCCACAGCGCATTACAGAGGAAAGTTATGAAAATTAGTTAGGAACAGGCTGAACTCAGGTCTGCTTTAGAACCGGAAGGGTGAAGGCTCTCCGCAGGAGAGCTTGGGGCTTGCTACAAAGACAAGAGCATGGATGAGGAACTGAAACTATGTATTAACATATGTCCTAACTACCGCAGCGTAGTCCCTAAATTCCTTTTTCTTTGTGCCCTCTGTCCACCACTCCCGCAGTACTGATGCTACAAAGGAAACCACCTTCACTGATGTAGGTTGTGACACCAGAGGGACTGCCCAACTACACTTCATACAAAATAGCTGAGAGTTCAGCTGTCTTTCTGGGTCCAATTTTGCAGTGCTTTAAGGTGTACATTTTGAAGCACTTCCATCAACTCAATTTTACAGTCACAAAACAAAGAGAAATTCCTCTCACATTGTCAGCTGTGTGGAACAAACACAACACCTTGGTGTAAAGTCCTAGAATCTTCCAGCCCACCCACAAGGGCAGATTGCTGCCCCATGAGTTAACAGTTATTTCTTCAGTCAACTGCTGAATTAAAACACCTATAATGTGTTTCTAATTTCTTGAGAGACTCTGAAACAGAAATACTTTTGCTCTGCCTATTTTCCTGGGAAAAAAAATACATGAGATTTATGTGCAACATGACAATTAAAAACTGGGTGATGATTTGATTTTTTCCTTTTTCTTCATTACTTCATGGAAACAGTGTATTGCAAGGATATGTTTAATCATACTGGAAGTCAATAGGCATCAGTCCTTAAAAAGCTGGCTAAGGGTGAAGCTGCACAGGTGAAGGGAGAGAGACTTATAAAGCATAAAATGTCCAGGAGGGGGTGGAGCCTCAGGAGCTCAATTTCCAGAGGTAGGGTGAAATTTCAACATGGATTATATTTTTCCACGATTTAGCACTGCCAGTGGCTCCTCTTCCTTGACTGTGTGTACTCACCCCTACTTCTGGAGGGTCTGGAAGCCAGCCCAGTTCACCCTGTGCAGTGCTTGTGTCAAGTAGATCCACTGAAAACCAGAAGAGAGGGGGAAAGTAAATCAGTGACACAACTCATATGGCTCTCAGAATGGTTTCATCCTCGTTTTGTCAAAGAAGGTAAAGCCTGCATTTCCTCTCTTGACTTCCCATCCTTTGAAACCTTTCACCTTCAAAAAGCATGACTAGAGGAAGGATGAAAAGACACAAGATAGGGCACTTAGGAGTTAAAAGTTTTTACTAATATATGAGACCCCCCCACACACACACACATCCAAAAAATGCAACCCTGACAAATTTTATCACTTCCTAAAACTGCCCCAAAAAGGAAGAAGGAGGCTGAAGCCTATTCAAATGGGAACCTGGCATTAGCAGCTGAACACATCTTTCCTTGGAATAGGAAGGCAGCAGCCTAAATGGCTGAAAAGGAAGGCAATCAAATAAATTACCAACACAAAAGATCAATCAGTGTCGCCTGGAGGGACTTTTCAGTACTTGAAACACAGTGGGAAAGTACAGAGGGAGTGTGAAGTTGTAGAAGGGACTTTCCATTGTCGCAGTACCCAAAAGCCAGGAGATGCATCAGTTGTGCAAATTGGTGAGCCCCCTACTTCTGACTCAGACTGTCCACCAGCTGACGGTGGCCTAGAAATCGTTTAACTCCCTCCCCACCCTCCGACTTGTTTGGCCGGGACATCAAGAGAGATTAATGGCTCCGGCCATAGCACGGCCACCTCCTGCGGAATTGCACGGCTGCGTTAAGCCTTGCCGCTGGAGTCGTGTGACAAAGGAGAAAATCATTGGTATGTTCCTTTTTAGCCCTCAATGGAATTTGAGTGCGATCACAGTTTGGCTTAAAGTCTTGATCTGAAGACACGTTAAAAATGTGTCACTTTGTAGGCAAACATTGAGAAAGCAGAGGAGTTGGAATAAGACATACTGTGGGATGTGTAGCTTCGTGCCTGCCTTTGGGTCTTGCCGGTGCTGCCGGAACAGACTACTGGTTTCTGTGCACCTATTGAAGTCCCAGCTTGGCAACATAGGAAACAGGAAAAATTCTTTGGATTCCCTTTTAGATTCCTGTGGGTGTATTCAGAGGGGTCGTTTCTAAACGTCTCAGAAAAGAATTTGGGGGTGAAAGGTAGGAGTGGGGAGATTTTTAAATGGCATTTAAATAACCAGGTTTCCTCCCCCTCATCTGACTGTTTTACAAATACTCCCTGCCAACTATAAGTAATAGTGTAAAGTGCAGATCAGCAAGAGTCCTGTGGAATGAGGAAGCAGGCTGTGGGCCCAGAATCAGAGATAAGAGCTGCTGTTCTCACCTCTGTCCTCACCTTTCAGGATTGGGAGAAGGGAAAAGCAGGAATCCAGGTTTTGCGAGTTCACAGTGCTCACAGTAGGGTCATATGGCAAAACCTTCCTAGCCGCAGACTCCCTGTCCAGACAATGCTCCTCATTCACTTCCCCTCTACTCTCAATCTCTTTATTTGAGATAGTATTCTTCTGTGGTTAGCTCCAAAAACTCCGAGGGTGAGGTAGCCTGTCCTGCCAGAACCATCACCCAGATAAAATCTATCCCATCCCATCCTCTCCAGGACTGAAGCAGCAATGTGGAAGTGAGACGGGCTGCAGGGCAAGCCCTAGCAGAGCTAGGGGAAAGGAACTTGGAAGTGGCCAGGACAGGAACCTGGCAGAGCCCATGTGCCATGCTCTGCACTGTCAGCAGTGGCAGCTCCTTCAGCTGCTGGGTGCCCGCTGGAGGGACAAAGTCTATTGCCAAGGAGCACTTCTCAAAGCGAATCCCACAGCAGGGATTCTCCACGGAAAGGAAGATTGAGTCAGTAAGACTGCAAAAGCAGAGGAATACAAGTACTCAAGGACTACGAGCTCTCTGGTCCACAGCCTTGTTGCTAGGAATCTCACGTGGCTGTCCAGCCACAGGGGCGGAGGTGTCCCCAAAAAGAAGAAAGGCTTCAGATAAGAGAGGACGCCGGGAAAATGAGCCGTTTCCCTGACAGACAAGTTAAGGAAGAGTGGATCACAGACACAGCCCAAATGAGATGGCTGAGATAGGGGAGAAGCTGGCAGACGGGTCCCTGACTCCTACTGCCAACTACTGGTCACACGCTTCTGGAAACCAAAGCCTGCGTGGTGCCACCCGATATTAGTTCTCACTCAGGCTGGCCTTCTACACGATATCTGCCAGCTGCGTTCACGTAGCTGGATCCTTAATAGAAACGTGCTTGTTAAGGGCCCTTTGAAAGATCACTCAGCACTCGCAGAATCTGAGATGAGCCCATGGCTGAACTGCCAGTTATGACAAAATCCTCTCAATTGAAAGCCTGGAGTAGTGAAGGAGGACTGTCCTTGGGATAGAAAAGCCACAACACCTCTTGTTGAATAAAACAGAAGTCCCTGGCAGGAACTGACTGCAGGAGGAGGTAGGGAACAGAGCAGAGATTTACACTTCCCTCACCTCTCTATTGAAAGTTACTGTTCTCCCGTGTTTCATAACCACTGAGCAACTACCAAGATGTAAAGAAAACATCTAATAAAAGGGAGTAAGTAGTACAGAGAAAAGAAACATGGAAGCCTGAAGAGGTGGAAGAGGAAATTTTAAAGCCCAGCTCCGTCTTCCAGGACTAGGGTAGGTAGAAGACTCTCCGATAAAATGACTGTCCGCTTGCTCACAAGGGTTAACTCCTAAGAGGGCTTCCTGAGGAAACTGCGGGGGTGTTGCCAGAGGAGGGGAGAAACTTTCTGAATTTATGTTTAAACTTGTTATCTGCGAGGCCCACGTTTGAAGCAAACAGGGGCAGAATTCTCTTGGATCGCTGGATATGCCAAGGCATTTTTGCTTCAACTAGGAGGAGATGAAGGAGGGGGAGAACACACCTGGGCTCGTTCACTGAGCCACCGAGATTCGGATGGGATTTGCCAGGCCGCGGTCCCCCCACACCCGGCCGCCCTTCCCTGACAGCCCAGTGGCTCTGCGGTGTCCCTGGAGCCGCAGGCCAGGTCCCGCTCCCTGCCCCTCAGCGAGGTGGCTCTCCCTGCGCGCCCCAGCCCAGCCCTGCAGGCAGAGGGACGGGCGGCGGGTCCCACGCTTACCTTCTTTCCCGTGCGCCTCGGGAGGAAGGAGAGCCCAGAGGAGAAGGAGCCCGAGGGAGAGCTCCATCCCGCCGCTGCAGGCGCTCAGCCCCGGGCTGGCCGGAGAGGGGGCCCGGCTGGCAGCCCCCGCCGGCTCAGGCCTGCGTGCCCGGGCTGCTGCGGGCAGCGCATGGGCCTCTCCCGCAGCCTCCCGAGCGCGGCGCGCACGTTGCACAAGCGCCCGCCTGGCCCACGGTGGTGATGAAAGATCAAGGCGAGTGGGTGGAGAAGCCTTACTGCCTTTACCTGTTCTAAGGGGCTGGTCACAGACTTCCCATCTGGCAGGCAAATAAACCCACCTTAAAGGCAGCCACCTCTTTCGTGGGAGCCTCCCTCCACCTTTGCTCCACTCCCGTAAGAGGCTCCCGATTGCCACCTCCTGGGCAGCCCTCGCCATCCTTCCCGGTCCCGCCGGCCCCGGCGATGGCTCTAAACTGAGATTTTAGGAAGAAATTCTTCAGGGTGGTGAAGCACTGGAACAGGTTGCCCAGGGAGGTTGTGGCTATTCCATCCCTAGAAGTGTTCAAGGCCAGGCTGGATGGGACCCTGGAGCAGTCTGGTCTAGTGGAAGGTCTCATTCCAACCCTCATGGCAGGGCAGTTAGAAACGGATGATCTTCAAGGTCTTCTCCAACTCAAACCATTCTGTGACCTTTGATAATGGGGCTAAAACCACCGAGCCATCCTCACTGCATATGTTTAGGAAAGCCATCTATACGCAGGGACAGCAGCCCATTTTGTTCCCAAATATGTCGTAGAGCAACAGCGATACCAGTTTGTCTGGCAGAGTTACTGTTTTCCATTTAGCAAGCTCCTCAGCATTGATGGACAGTGCCTGCTTTTCAGCAAGAAAAAAATCTTGGGAGAGGAAGCAAACTAGAAGGATTCTTTCTCTTTGTAGGAAGACATCATGGGACTCTTAGTTTTCTTCCTGAGGGACATAAATATGGAAGAACTTGCCTTTGTTCTGTCTCTTCTGCCATTCATCAAGGATGTTACTTCCACCCATACAAAACTATTACACTCCTCCCTGCAAAATACAGATGGTATTATTACACTTACACTTGCTGTACGTCTGCATTCCTCCTGCTCTCTTCCTCCTCCTCCCCAAGGAAGGCTAAAGAAAGGACCTTGTCATGTTGCTTAGAGAAGCTGGGGGATCTCCACCCTTGGAGATGTTCCAGATTTGCCAGGACACAGCCATGAACAGCATATCCACCTCTGGAGTCAGCCCTGATCCGAGCAGCACTTGGGACTATGGACTCTCTGAGGACCCTTGCACCTAATCTTTCAGTGGGTTCTGTGATTCTCAAACCATACATCTTGAGAAAGCAAGGTCTATCCCAAGATGTCTGAACACAGGCAAGAGAAATTTCAGAACAAATGGCTACAATACTAAGTTTTAAATTTTACTTAGCATATGAAGCAAAATATAGGTGCAAATAATTCAAGTGTTAATGGCATTCACAGTAGTTATATCTTAAATTTATTCCAGTTTAATCTTGTCTAAAGTTCTCTTTACCAGTCCACAGTGCTAAGTCTCAAACTTTTATGCTCATGTTTCTCCCACATTTGAATGACTCATAAGATTTTCTGAAAGAAAATGCATCTACAACACATACCTTGAGTTTGCGCTGGGGGAATGTATGCACTTCAGTCTTCATTTGTACAATTCTGTGCCTTTTTCAGTCTGCGATGTAGCAGTGGGGCAGCCAGACCCACAGCTAATTTCTCTGTGATGGGACAACATAGGCAAGGTCTATATAGATGTGAAATGGGAAAGAATCATTTGCAACTGGAGGATAAGGCTCTAGGGCAGGCCAGGAGCTCATGTCCTTCCTCAGGAAAAAAAAAAATCAGCCTCAAGGCCTCACCTTGGGTTCCTCAGGGCTAACAGAGTTTGCATCTGTAAAATCCCAGAAGTCATGAGTTCTGGAGTGAAGATTCTTAGGATGCTCTCATCTCCATTTTGTTGGTGTGCAGATACTCAGAACATTTGATCTAAGGAGTAGACAGGAAGAAATTTACTAGGGATTGCTGGAGAAGATGGCCTAAATAAAATTTACTTTCTTTTTCTCCCCCTTGTAGTGTTGGCAGATGGGGATCAGAAATTGAAGATTTCCAGATAGTAGTGGTCAGAAATCATATGTATTGTTTTGTGGTTTTTCAGATTGGAGAACACTTAGTGTAGCTCACAGTCAGAATGTGTGTACAATGATAATGAAACATAATACAGTCTAATGTTACAGTAGGATCAAGATCTGAAGAAAATCCATAAACAAGTGGGAGCACACAGAAGTAAAAACGCCAAATGCCTTGAGCTTTGCTGGTATCTGTAGAAGTTCTGATAGATTGCTTTCCCATGTGTCCTCTGCACCAAAATGCAGATCCAGAGGTAAAAAGAGGGAATATACACAGAGGCTGTAGCCAGTGGAGTGAGTACCACACATGCATTTTCATACAACTCTGCTGAGTGTTTTATTAACAGTGTTATTCTGTTTGTGCATCACAAGTTTGGATTTTGTCTTTGGAAATTGTTGGGCAAAACTAATTCCCTGAGTTTCTAGTAAAAAAACACAAACAAACAAAACCATGAACAACAGACAACTGAAACAAACAAATCCCAAACAAACAACAAATAAACAAAACTGAAAGAACTTAATTTTAAAAAGTTTTTTATGTTTTGTTTACAATCATATTCTATGATTCTGTGATTTACATTTCCACAGCCTCTCACTGTCATGGCTTCCCAGTGAGCATCCTGTCTCTGGCATGCATTTTGGTGGTAAGAAGATAACTGCATCTTTTCAGCTCACTCTCAGTGTGTCTTTGGGCTGAATCTCATCCTGTCTTTCTTGTCCCTCTGAGTATTTCTGAATTGCGGGGCATATTTTTTCCTTCCATTTTCCAGTATCCTGTTTTGAGTATCACTGTGATTAGGTATCTAGCTGGAAAATATCACCACACAACACACCTGGGCTTTCCTCCTACAGCTACGTGGGCTTGTGGTGAGGGAGGTGAGGAGGAAGGCTGTGCACCAGCTCTTGTTTTGATGTGCTGTTGGGAAAGTCAAAGGGCACTCCCAAGGCTGAGTTGGGACGTGCTTCTTTTGAACTGAAGTTCAGACAGAACTGTCTCATATGATTCTTACAAATTGTTTACTGTGTTTGCCGCTCCTCATATTTCAGAAAGAGTTTCACCATTGTGCTGTTAAATGTCCTTACAGATGATGAATGAAACAGAACCTAGAAATAATCTCTGGAGTTTCTCACTTGATATTCCTTCCCAAATTATCAAAGCATCCCTTCGGTACTGATAGCTTGGATCTGTGCATCCTGAACTGGCTTTCAGTAAGGTATCATTGTAACACAGACGTATAGGTCTTCCAGAGGCCTCAAATGCGCTTTGCAACAAGCCCCACTTCAGTCTAAAGGAGGAACTTGGTCGCTGATTCACTCTTTTGACCCACTCTCTCTATAACTAAGAATAATCTGTGACAGCTCTGTAGAGCGTAAGATATGCTCTGTTTCAGTGTTTTATTCCCTGCAGAGAATTCGTGCTTTCTGTCCCTTTTTCTCATCTGCATGACCACAGTTAAATATTCTAGTGGTTTTGTTTTTATCTTAGAAGGTTTTCTGGCTCTGTTCCAGCAGCAATTATCTTAGAATATTTCAAACAGCTGACTTCGGACTATTTTTCTGCAGAAAATAGACTCCTATAATTTAGTGGTTTAAGGTGTTAAATTAGTTTTGTGTATGGACATTTTTCATTCAGAAACTCAGATTTTATTTTAAATAGATATTTTAAACTCCTAAGAAGGAGCAGAAGTGACTCCTCTGGATCAAAAAGCAGCCACCCCTATCTTAGAGACCTGAGGACCTGACTGCACAAAGTAGTCAAGCTGGTTATCTTTCTCCCTTGAGAAGAATAACAAGGGCAAGGGAATGAACGAAGCTGATAGAGACAAGGCGTAGATCTGAGTTTCCATGCACAGAAGCAGGAGACACTTCCTTATTCTTCCTCACATATGCAGAGATAAATACCCTTGGAGATGTACAAGCTCTGACTGAAAGGCCCTGAGCAGCCTGACACGGTTTTGGTGTTAACCCTGCAGTGAGCAGGTATTTGGGTGAAAGACCTCCAGTCATCCCTCCCACCTTAATCTTTTGCTCATTCAGTTCATCATTGGTAGAAGAGCAATCACATCTTCTTCTACCAGGAATGCAGACAGTTCTTTACTTGGGCTCCAGTCAAAACAGGAGGGTAGCTTCCCAAATATATTCTCCACCTAACAGAGATGTCGTGCCAGTGCATGGACTAGAAGGAGTCAAGTGTTCCTGAATAAACTCCTCTTACTTGATCATCAGCAGCATACCAATAGGTGTTTCTCTACCTATTGGTGCTGTGGCTGGACACCAGATCAGAGAGAGGAGCGTGTTTAAACTGCTGCCTGAACTGCAGGCTTGCTGACTTTTGTCTCTGGATAAGCTTATCCTGCACATGGTCTGCCATGCTCTTATTTGGCTTGCAAAACAGGGCTGAGTTAAATTATTACACCATCCTGCAAATGAGGGGGAGGAAGGACCTTGCTTTTCAGCAGAAATTCCCTGCGATGATTTTCTTGCCGTATTTCCCCAGCTCTGCTCCCCCTCGTGGTCCAGCGGCTGTGGAGCCCCAGAGGTCCCGGCTGCCTCCAGGAGAGCAGCCAAACAGGGCTTCGCTCATGCTGAGGCGTGACATTTTGTATAGACAAGAGGAAAGCAATGAAAACCAAGTCATAACAGAATCTGATTCATGCTCCTGTTCATAAAACTTCCCTAAGTGGTACAAATCTGGGTCACAAGAGTTAGTTACTTTCTATTATACTATTACAGCGCATTATATACTTAGAAATCCAAAAAGTGCAGTTCTACACTTTGCACTCCTCTTTGAGAGCACATTCTTCCTGGGTACCTTTGAAGATACTTATTTATCTTGGTGGCATTAAGATTTCACAGGGGAATTCAATTTCTCCTTGAGCATTACTAACACATCAGCGTATGCATGATAAACATTAAATTTGACCCAGATAAATCTGATTTCTGGTAGAGATGATGATGACGTATTCAACTACATTATAGAGAAGTAAGATTATAATATTTTTAGCAGCTGAATCAAAGCTCAAAATATAGCAATAGTAACCTCTACATGGCAAATACATAGTCTCTGTAATTTGTAATTTGATCATGTTTTCTAGCTGTTTTTCCCCACTCTTGGATTAATTATGTTCAAGCATGGAAATATCTCACTGACACTGAAAAAGCTTTACAAAGATACAATGAAAAGCCATATCACTAGTCACTTTCATAGTGTGATTTTTCTACTCTTACAGCTGAAGTGTGCAAGTTAATCAATCTTTTCTGGGGGTTTATCATAGATATTTTAAAGCCTTTATGTCTGTTTCTAATCTGTTTCTTCAAGGTCCTCTTTTTTATGGTCCTCTTCTTAACAAATTACAGTTGCCTCCACAATCTAAACACAATAAGCTTTCCTGTATTTGTTGCTGTTGGAGCTTGATCCTGGTGTTGAAGAGTTGCTGTCCTGTGCAGAAATTAAATAATTTCCACTGGTCACTATGTTAGCAAGCGGCATTCTTTCTGAGAGGTTTCAAGGTGGACGTCAGGAGAAGATATTTGAAACAGACACCTTGCAGGTGGAAAGAGGGCATTGAACATGTTAACATCTTCCCGACTCGCCGCCAACTCTATTCTCAGTTCAGCCTCCCACTTGATTTTTTGAAACTTGAACTCTTTAATTAAATCAAAACATGAAAACTAAAATGAATGCTGAGAGCAACTGTACACCAAAACCACAATGAAACACAACATGGATTTTAGGAGACCTGATTTTCAGCAGTGACTAGGCTAGAGGCCATATGCTGCTGAGCCATCAGGTCTTCCCTCAACTTTACATGCCAATTTGTAGAACCAGACCGTCTCACATCTTTACATACTGATTTGTAAAACCAGGCTGTCTCATATTCACTTATGCAGGTGAAGCCAAGGGTACACACTGGGTGGGTATCCACCTTCCCATTCTCACTTTTTCCTGGACTTGCTTGGAAGACAATTGAGCACAATAGGATCTTTAGAGCCAAGAGCTTTAGGTTAGGGATACAGAGCTGGAATTATTAATAACACCTTCAGTCAGCTTTTTGATGTGGAAGTGCTTATAGGGCAAGGTGAAACTAATCCTGAAACCAACCAGCTGGCAGGAGCTTCACCTCATTCTTAGCTCCACTTTGGTCTCCTGATTAGTTTTTGTCCTCTGTTCCTGGTTGCTTCCTGAAACAATCCATTAAGGGAAACTTAAGGCCTGTGCAACAACCCACTTCATAAATAAAATCTTGTAGAGTCTAGAAATGTTTAACTCTGGGGAGAAACGGCAGATTATTAAAGTATATTTCTTTCCCATTGGCTTGTTTATGGTGGTGTGGACGGTATTTGTTTTATATCATATAGGAACTTATTAGATTTTATATGCTGGGTATGTAATTTCAAATAATAGCGAAAAACAATCTCAGGAAAGACTCATCTCTCTTCTTTTGTAAGTCTTCTATCAATAAATATCTGCAAGAGAAACTCCTATAACATTCTAGCCTTTATAATAGTAAAGTATGTAAATAGTAAAGCACAGTAAATATTGCTCTTTAGTCACATTCACAATAAACATCAAAAACAAAAAAAAGAAAATCTCTGACAACTTTTCACCCTCATGATATTAACATCTATTTTCTAGGTTTACTACTAATCCCACATCCATTTCATTTTACAACTCCATTGTTGTAAATAGCTGTATTAATTTCACCTTTCCGCTTCAGTTCAAATGGAAAAAAAAAATCTATTTGGGTAAATGTAGGATTATTTGCAGGTTTTCTAAGCTCTTAAGGAATGTGAAAGAAAGAAAGGCTGGTGGACTCACTTTCCATGTAAGCCAACATGGATAGGAAGTGATAACATGACTTTGTCAAGGGGAGATGAATACATTGAAATTTCTTCCAAGCTCTTAAAACTGGACTTCTGCTAATTTTTCAACTTCCCTTACCCCTAATAGAAAAAAATCCCCTAAATAAACTTTTTGTATTTATACTTCCAAGGAAAATAAGGATTTTTTTTTTTTTTTTTTAATGCAAGTGCATTTAATTCTTTTAGGAGATTGATTATTTATAGGAACAACTTTTAGGAAATGTCTTACCCGGATTGCCAGCAAAACATAATAGTGTGAAAAAAAATTTAAAATGCATTTTTTCACTGGTTTCCCTCTATACTGAAAAGAAGATTTCACTTGTATCCTCTCAGTATCACTGGCAGTAGCTCTCAAGGAACCACCTTGAAGTATCCCCTTCAGTGGAAGATCCTCTTTCAGTGGCATGTACCATTCAAGGTGTTGGACCTTGAGTACCCTGAATGCTGCTCAAAGTCTGTGCCATCACTCTCCAAACTCTCTTCATTTTTGAGAACGTAGACAGCACTGATGTGATCTTACAGGTTGAGCTCTTACAGGCTGGGCTCTGGTGCTCCACCATTGATAAGATCTGTGTTCTCACACAGTGCTTGCTCAGGGCTGCCTTTACGAAATTAATTGCAAGGGTGAATACTCTGTTTTTATGGCTGGGTAAACCATGAAGTGATTCTTAGTGATGTCCTAATTGGTTTCACTGGAAAACTTCATGACATCTGTGTTTGTGAGACCTCAGGTCTCTGCAAATTTGGGAATGCAAGCATTCTTCTTCCGAGAAAGGACAAGACCATTTGTGAAATGCAGGTACCCAGCTGTACTCATTCACTGGGGAATCTTGAATCCCTACCCAACCGAAAAAACTTCAATACTCATGGAAAGATCATTTCCATACCCATCTTCAGTTGGAGGTGGAATGTGCACTTGACAAAATCTGTGCTGCCTGGCTGAGTCCTGCTGTTCCCTGTGAAGTTCTGAAAAGAACTTAGAAGTTACCTTTTATTATTTTATTTTAATTCTGTGCTCACACCCTACATCAGGGATGGTGCTGCCTTACTTCACTTGAGCACTCTCCAGCTCTCAGCACACAGTGTCTTGAGTCAACAGGACTGAAACAGCCACTTGTTGAGTGGAAAAGGGACCTCAGGCAGCTCCAGTCAATTAAAAGACAAAATTTTAGAAAGGAAGTGACTCTGATACTCTTATACATTGCAGCTTTTCTTACCTCACAAGCTACCCCTCTTCCCGCTCTTACCCTGGAGTCCTCCCTAGGGATCTGTGTGGCACTCAACACATAGCTGGCATAGCGGGGGGGAAAAGGTGCTGTGGATTGGTGTGGGAATACTGATGGGGATAGTCTTGGATTAATGGCTGTGGGAATACTGGTGAGAATGTATTGGGCTCCGGGATATCTTCTCACTCCGTTCATCTGCAAGGACATTGGGTACAGAAAGTGTCTTTGCAGAAAGCTTCCACCGCTTGTTACACTTCCCACAGGTATCTCAGAACGGAAGAGCTGGGAGTCTAACCTGGCTGCTGTTTCAGTCCTGTCAGCCCTTCCAAAGGCAGCGCCTGGATCCTTGTAGTGAGGAGAGGTCTGCCCAGGCCCGCAGTGGTTCACAGGGAACAGCCTAGTTCTGGACACAGCCCTGCTCTCTTCCCACAGCTGGCAGCAGATAGCAGTTATCTCTCTGCTATCCCACGCCCACAGCTGCCAGAAACATGTGAGGACCTCTGCTAAGGCTTTGATCAGTGTTATAAACCTCAGTGTCTTTCTGTCCTTCAGTTTTATTGCCAGGCATTTGGACATATTAATATCTCCTAGAAGGCAGGTTAGAAACCTCTGCTGAAAAATCCTGCTAATCTCAGGAAGGACCTCTGGCCGTCTCAAATCTAGCCAGCTGCTTGCAGCAGGATTAACTTCAAAGCTTGATTTGACTTGACAGGATTTAGAATTGATGCTTCATATTTTTCCTGTGCTCATTACAGTTACTTAATAGTATTTGATAAGTTCTTCTCTAATGTAAGTCTGAAGTACTTCTCTGTTAGCAAGTAGTGTTCTTTCATTGAGACCCTCCCCTTCTCACTTCTGGAAGAGCTGGCAGGTGATTAAAATGTTCACTGCAACTTTGATAATTTTAAGTAATGCAGCTAAATGTTTGCCCTCAGAGTAATTAGGTATTCATTGACATGAGAGCCAATATTAAGTGTTAATGTTTTAGGCAGGCTAGACTGTCAACTTGAAGACAGCTTTTAATGTCAGTTTTAAATTCCACATTTCTCTTTTGTCAGAAGGCTCCAAGTTAATTTCCTTAGTTACAGTGCAAATTTTTTACATTTGTCAAATCCACTTACCATAATTTTTAATGATTGTAGCCCAGAGAAAGCAAATAACACTCTGCTCTCTCGATCTGCCCAGAGAGAGAGCTGAGGGCAGCTGGGGTGCTGAAATTCCTTTGGATTAGACAGAGGAACAGAAGGAAACATTCTAATTTTTTCTCAACTATTTGCTACGTGAGAGGTGGGTTCTGAATCATAGGGTCTTTATGGCCTTTAAAGATACATGGGGGAGGGAAGTATTAAATGAAATAATGAAGTTGGTTCTTTCCTCCCCTTTTCCTGGGCAAAATTGATCTTCCCTAATTTGTCTGAATCATCCTGTTCCTCTTACACATAGGAAACTCATAAAATAACACTGCTTTGCACCTTCAGACTCTTATGTCTGCTGCAGTCCAGCCTGTGCTGTTACTCTCACTGGTTTTGCTGAAGAAATTGCAATAACTGTGGCAGCAGTATCACTGCTCCTAGTTATAGATCTCAACACTCCCCAGGCATTCTTATTTATACGATGCAGTCTTTCCTGGTAAAAGTCACATGATAAGACAAGTATCTTAGCCTTTGTGTTGCCATAGGAACAATCCAAACCTAAAGCATCTCTCTATCAAAGGAAAGCTTACTTCCTGCAAAACAAGCATAGGAAAGTCATACTCTTGTCAGACTGGTGGCATTTTAATTTCAATACCTAGAATAATTCAAGGTTAGATGAATTTACACTAACAATCTTTCTGTTTGTCATGGGATGCCAGAGTGCAGCCTTCTGCTAAATTTGGAGGAAACCACAACTATTTTACCTTTCTTTCTAGCCATGGACTTTCTTCTTCTAACCTTCCTTTAAGCCCCTACAGATTTATTGTGCTACTAAACTTACCAGTCTAAAATTTTTATTGACTATCCACTTTCTACTGTCATCTTGATAGAAAAATAATGAAACCAATACTTTAATACTGGTTTATTTGCTTTAAAAATTTTTGTGCTGATCTTCTGATTGTGCTGACTATGATTGTAATGTATGATTGGGATGTATGATTGGGACGACTATGAATGTAAGCATGAATCTATATGTGATCAGAGAAGGAAGACCAGTGATTGATCAAAGCTCTTCATCCTCACAAGTCACTAAAGCATTTTCCTTTAGATCAAGTGTTATGTTTAGGATTTTTTTTTTGAGCAGAGTTATCTTTTTCTCATAAACATAGTGATGCATGTAGAATTCTGCCTGGATATTTGCCTCAGTGAAGCCTATGGTGATCTGGTTATGAGACTGTTTTACAACAAGCACGTTGTTCTGCTAAAATATACCACACACACACTTCCTGACTCTGATAGTATCCCAGTTCACCTGAGCTATTTTTTTCCTCCTCAGCATTTTCCTGAGGATCCCTCTGACTTCCTTGTTCCTCAGGCTATAAATGAGGGGATACATTAACGGAGTAATGTTGGTGTAGACCAGAGACACCACCTTGTCTCGAGCTGGTGAGTAACTGGACTTAGGACGAATGTAAATGAAAGTGGCACATCCGTAGTGCAGTAAGGTGACGGCCAGGTGTGAAAGGCATGTGGAAAAGGCCTTGCCCCTTCCCACAGAGGAGGTGATGTGTAACAAAGCCACAGCGATGCAAACGTACGAGGCCAGGATTAGGAGGAAGGGGAGCAGCAGGAGGAGCACGCTGGCAGCCAGCAGGGGCAGCTCGGGGGTGTAGCTCTGCATACAGGCCAGGTGCAGCACGGCAGGGACATCGCAGAAGAAGTGGTTGATGCGGCGTGACCGACACAAAGGCAGGCTGAAAACAGCCGCGGTCAAGCCCAGGGCAACTGCGAAGGCTCCCAGACCGCACGCGAGAGCCAGCCTGAGGCACAGCCCCTCGCTCATCACGGCCGCGTAGCGCAGGGGCTGGCAGATGGCCACGTAGCGGTCATAGGACATGGCCGCCAGCAGGAAGCACTCAGCCCCCCCGAGGGCCACAAAGAGGTGCATCTGTGCAGCACAGCCCAGGAAGGAGATGGTGCTGCCCTCCACCACTACCAGGCTGAGGAGAGCCTTGGGGACAACGACTAAAGTGTAGCAGAGCTCGATGGCGGAGAGTTGGCAGAGGAAGAAAAGCATGGGAGGACGTGAGGGTTCCATGACCACTGCCATGAAGATCATCATATTCCCTGCCAATGTGACCAAATGAACAACGAGAAAGATAAGGAAGAGCAGGATCCGTAGACGGAGCAGCTCAGAGAAGCCGAGCAGGAGGAAATCCATGGTGGCACCAGTGCTCATATTGTCCCTCTCCATGCAGCCTTCACATGGCATCTACAGGAGAGAAACAGAAGAGAAACAGATGAATTCGATCTGATGCCTGGCAATCAATTCCATATAGGAAATAATGTTGCGGTACTGCAGAACCAGTTTAGTAAAGCTTATTGGGTAGGGAGGAAGGGAATTTCATTGAAAAAAAAACCAAACTTCAAACCCGATTTCACTCAGCCACGTTCAGCACACTCTCAGACCCAAATTCTCACAATAACTAAGGTTATTGTGCCTAAAGGATCTCCCTAGAATTCTTTGCCATGGCGACAAAGACTGCCAACTGTTGGGTCTTCATCACTTCTGAGTTGTTCTTAGGTTTGTCACCATGTGCAGGTTTTGAACACGCACTAGGTACCCTTTAGGAGTTGACACTGGTAAGTGTCTCTGTCCTGTCCTGCTTTTAAGAGTCTTCATTGGACTGTCCCTCTAGATCTGAGTGTCCTAAGAAGATGTTTGGCCATCAATGACCACTCAGACAGAAGTATTTGCATACTGATGACCACCAACACCCAGGTCCTGCAGACATTCTGCTGCTGCTGCTTTTTGTGCCTCCACTCCCAGGCAGACCTGTTCATTCTCTATTCACACCACTACTGCAATCCTCCACATCTGTGTCAGAGATGTACAAGGACAACCAGACAATGAGCTGGAGCTTCTGTGCTACAGCCTGACTCCCATTAGTGGGAATTTGAGGTGTTCTCTGACTGGCTTTTCCCTTCTCCACAGGGGATCTGCCATAAGGTTCATACAGAAGCAGGGTTTCAGTGATTAGACATCAGGATTCCCAAATTAGGGCTGACATTTTGGCTGCTTACATCTTTGTGCCTGGCTCAACCCTATGGCATCAGAGTTGAAGTAAACAAACTTCCATTGTCAAAACCAAAGATGACCTTGGCAACATACATACTCTAACAGTTTTTTAAGGAAAACACAATGCTAATATCTTGGACTTGGAGACTGAGATCTTGCTTTTCACAGGAAGAGCAGAAATTTCTCAGGAATATGGAGTGATACAAAGCTATTTAAGCTGAAAAATCTAGAAAAGATAAGGATGTAGAGAGACATATAAAAATAAATTACATATACTGGTCATGGTTGAACAGTGCTCACATTGTTCATCAATGAATACATTATTTACTACAAGGAATAATTCCAACTCTTTCCTGGTTGCTGTAAACCAGGAATAAAATCAGAGATTCCTTGAAGACTTCTGCTTATATAAAAGTCCCAGCAATATTTAAGTGTGAAACAAACTGGAAAATTACATGAAATGTCATCAAAGACTAATAGAAGGAATGTGAAATTGCTATTAGTGGAGATGGGGATCTTCCCAGAAAAAGATATTTCAAAAAAACTCCAGAAAAATAATCAATACAATAGAGGAGGTGAATCTGCTTAAGCCTACAGACCTTTGCCTTTATTTTTGCCCCAAGGTTTCCTCGTGATTCAGTGTCTCAGCAGGATTCAAAACATCTGGGGACTCAGGTGAATATGATAATATCCACAATCATATTATCTCAGGTGCAAAACTAGGAATTTAATCTCTTTGTCTCAGAGCATAAATCAGCAAAATTAATAAGCTAGGAAGAAACTACCATGAACTCCAAGACTAAAAAATAATGGACAGTCAATGAAGACGAAGAAGGAGGTCTTTAGAGACCACAGAGAGAGCAGTGATCCTGCAAAAGCAGGTAAAAAATACTACTGCTAGACACATTTTCCAGCAGTTATAAAGCTATGGTTAACTCCTACATCCACATTTTGCTGCTGCAGAACGTCCCCAACAGCAGTTCTAAGCAGTCTGGCTGAAAATCTTTCTTAACACTATGCAAGTAGAAGATCTTCACTGAGAACAGGAGTCATGGGTTGGTACGTGACTGTGGATTCAGTCACTGAGGACCAGCCAGAGCTCCCCTCACTCCAAGTACTGAGGATTTAAGAGGATTCTACTAAACACAACAGGGCTAAGAAGTGGGGAAGAAACAGGGGTTTCCCTTCTCTTTGTTTGGAGCTGTTTGCTTCAGTGACAACATACCTTCTCTGGGTTAAAAGGGAAGAATATAGAGACTTCTTCCTCTTGATGATGTGTGCTGTTCAGTTTGGGCTGAGATTCTGTTTCTTGCCCAGTCTGGGGTCCCTCTGGGTGTCCCTAGAGCCAACGTTTTCTTTCAGCATCTCATGGCCATCCTCTCTGCTCTTCTGCAGGACCCAGCTCCTTATGTACCGTATGACACAGAAGTCTGTCCTGTTCCCTGCTGCCTCTGCCCTCCCTGCACCAAGAACAGGCAGTTCCATTCCTCCCAAGAAAGGGGGAGTTGCAGGTTTTCTGTAAATCAAGCAATAGGATGTAATTGCATCTTCAGAGGATGGAAGGTTGCAGCACCCCCCTCTCGTTCTTTTCACTGAAGCAATTGAAAGTAGCTGATTATTGATAGGACTGCTTTGTACCTGGAATGGCAACATTTTAAGTAACAAAATACATTGCTGCTCCTCTTGAATAAAAATAAATCTCTGGGTCTTTAAGTAAGTTTAAACGAAACTCACACTTAGAGACAAAGCAAAACAGATATAAAAACTTTAAACTCATCTGTGTGTGGAGTTTTCATGAGTTCAGGTGACCCATTATTTCTTACTGACTCAGACGAAATCACCATTCAGCAGTTGATAGGACTAAGATTATTTGAGCTCAAATTACTTTTATTGCCATTGTTACATTCATTCCTGGCCACTTAGACTGAAATAATTAAAGAGATCTGTAGCCTTATGTGAGTAGAAAAGAGAGGCAAAGTCAAGATTTTTGACTGCTAAAATGGATCTGCTTGGCAGAAACATGTAAATATGGCACCTCAAGATTTTTAACAGAATTTGGTTTAGAAGGAATCCTTTCCAAATGTTCTTCTATAATATTTTATCTATGTGGCATAGTCATTTTGGAATAAAACTGCCTAATGCATCAGTCTGGTCTGGACCTGGGCTTCCAGTGGACAGCAAGAAACAGGAGCCAGGAAGAGGCAACAAAGATGGACTGCTTACTGGGCTGCAATAGCAAGAGTGTGTCCAGCAGGTGAAGGAAAGTGATTGCTCCCCTTTTCCTGTCACACGCGTAGCCACATCTGGAACAGTGCCAAAGTTGTATTTAAGCATTTTTACTCTATTTTAAACTTGCCATTTAACTTCTTGGATTTAAAGCTGTGACAGTGGAGTCTATCCTCTAGGGTCTCAACTCACTTCCTTAATTTTCAAGTTTGCTTTTTTTTTCAAGTTTTTTCCTTTTACGTCTTCTTTTTTAAGGTTCTGCAAAAAGTTCAGGGCACAGAATGTCTTTAGAGCATTTACAAAACTGAATTCCAAATCTGTCTTGAACTGTAGGTACTGTTGTGTAACACTGAACAGAAGAGCAACCCTGAAGCCTCTCTCGGTGACACGTTGTCTCTGCAGCTGTATCAAGGTGCTGGTTATTTTCTAATTACACCTAGCAAATTGTGTGGATTATAAATGGAAGCAAATCTTTACAGCGAAGTCTATTTTAGTCAAATGCTTTGCAGACTAAGACTGCTCCCTCTAGTAAACTCTGTGAGAACTTCAGAACACCCACTGATTAATTAAACTCATGTAGAGTTTGTGTTGCAAAATAAAATTCAGGGTGCCATTTCTTACCTTATCCTCTTCTCTGACCCGAACTGCAGGAGAAAATGTGCTGCCTCAGTAACAATGCAAAAATAATTATGAGGAACTACTTTGACAAGTCTCTTCCAACTTTCTCATCTTCAGATGGTTCTTTCCTCCTGCTGGACTGGAGGTGAACCGAGGTGAGTCAGCACGTACCCAGTAACCAATACCACACAGTCAGCAGTTATATGCACTAATTTTTTTTTTACCATAGTGCCCAGCCTTCCACTGAAATAAGCCAGGCAAATTACTGTTTCAGTTTGTGTGTGTGCAGATAAGCCATCATTTATTAACATGCAACTTACACCTCCCCGCAACGTTTCAACACACTCCCACACGCTACCTCCAAAACACAGCTCCCCAAAGAGGGGAGTGCTAGCTGGAGTGAGCTGTGCAGCCCAGTGCCAGAACACACAGCAACCAGACAAACAACAAGCAGCAGAGGATGAGAATATGCATGTCAAAGCGACTCTGTACTTCCTTCTCTAGCCCACACCTTTCAGGTTCCCAGCATTTCCATTGCATCAGCTTACAGCCAAATTCATAATAGATTATTAAAAGCTGCACGTTGGCATTAGTGTTTGCATGTCTTGAGTCTGCAGCATGTTATAGAGCTGTACATTCTGCCTTGCTGAAGAGTTCAGCCCTGCTCTCCTCCCTCGCACTCTTAAGTGTGTGATTTTTTTTTCAGTATGTGCCTGCAAGGCTTTGGGACTGGCCTGCCTTAGCCCGAATTTGTATAAAGAGTTTCTTGGAATCCAGCTACGGTTAATGAATCACATCATATCAGCTTCTATCAGCAATTGCAACATACTTCAGAGGATATTCCCCTTGGTCTTCAGAAAAAGGACCAGTGCTGGGCTTGCCTATCCACACCAGTGAATCGCCAGCCTGCTCCAAAGAAGGCAAGAGAAACTGAGAAGCTCAGTGTAATCTGGAGCAATCTGAGCAAAATGGAAACAACTGAGAGAGGTACCAGGAAACGTGGAGGAGAGGGACAGCCAGACCCATCAATGGCCAGGGAAATGGCACTCTCAGCCCAGACAGCCCTGTGGCTCTGGCACGACAGAGACACAAAGCTCTTCAGCAGGCTGAAATCAATGTTCAAGCAACATGAAGTGACTATCCAGTGGTAAAAGAGAGTAAAGAGGATAAGAAAGATTGCAGATCTTCTATGCATGCAAAATCACATTGATATTGATCCTCTGGTGATATCTTGCCACTGTAGAAAGCAAAGTTTTGGCTTTCACAGCTGCACTGATGTTCTGCTGCAGGAATGTTGGGTATCGGATGCTACTGTGTTATTCAGAAATGTCATGGTGACTTATCTGATTAGAGAACTTAAGACAGTTTTAAGATAGATTGCTTGAATTGGTTTTGGTGGTTGATGAAACATAAGATTCGCTCTAATGAAAATGTTAAGAGTGGCAACGTAAAAATAAATGCTAATATCTTTTGAGAAAGTGCATTTGCGACTCCAGTAAGGCTGATTATGATCATGACTTAGCAGGGCCAAGGGCTGAAAATTACAGCATCTTGACAGAGACTATTAAACAGGTATGGGATCCTATTCTGTAGTAAACAGGAGTCAAGAAATGTCATCTCCCCTAGAGGCAAGACACTGAAACAGTTGGGCACAGCCTTTAGGAGGAGCAGTGAATCCTTATTCCCACAAAGTTCAGAGCTTCCTGGAAACTGGGAACTGAAACTGGCTGAGGTGGTAACAGCAAGATGGCTGGCATCAATTTGCCTTGGTGAGAAAAATCATCACACTTCTCTCCTCAAGTTTCTGTTGTTTGGCTTGATAAACTGTGCCTGGGAACTCAGTCTGGGAAAGATGCTGAACCATACACCAACCAAAACAGAGTTTTGCAAAAAAAGGGCAGGCAGCCTGGCAGCTGACTGCTGCTCATGATTTGTTAAAGGTGGGGCATTTCTTTCACCTTGTTGTACTTACTCATAGTCTAACCCAGCCAAAGGCATTGTCCTGTGTCTCTGCTAAAAAAAATGTTTGTATGGATCAGTTAATAGTATCATAAACAAGCAAGTTTTCCCATTCGGAAAAAAATGGAATTACTAGAAGAAAACTAGTTTCGAACTAGAGAGAGAAAGGACAAATCTAAAATTGGAATTTATGAGTGAAAGGATGAAAATATTTAACCTGAGAACAGCAAGTGAAAATGAAAAAGACAGACAAACTGAAAATTAGGCTACAGGCCCTGTAAAAGAGTAACTAGAACTCTAGTAGTTGAGACAAGAAAGAAGGTGAGGGTAGTAAGAAAGACTGATAGTCTGGAGACAGATCTAAGTTTTCCTCTTGTATATGAAGTTATTTTCAGATTAATTTGGACAACTTTGTGAATGTCTCTGTGGAGCAAATTAAAAGTTTGGGTTTTAACTACCTGCAGTGAGAAGGGCTCATCTGGAAAAAAACAGAGTAGCTGCAACTCTCATGGTCTTTGAAGGAGCTCAGCAGTGCTCAGCCCCTCTTGGGGCAAGGATGACAACAGTCTAGGGCCTTGCTGAGAATCACTGGTGTTGACTTCCAAAAATCATGTATTTATTGCTCCCTGTGCAATGGTAAATGAGGCATTGTCTCACCTGAGCTCTTCCTTGGGGTGGCAGTGACTGAGACACTCCACCTGGGGACATAATTTGTTTTTGCCTAATTTGTTCTGATGCAACTGCAGGCCTTGAGAGAAAAGCCAGGAAAACTCATTGTCTTATGAAGTTCTCCACAGGAGCTGATGCTGCACGCACTTCATCTCCAATGTACTCAGCTATCACTCATTTCATCCTCCTCCTCCCATCTCACATTTGGTGATCTAGATTAACATTTTTCATCTGTGTCACTTAGAAGCCCAAAGCTCATTTTCAGAATAGTGATGTAAATAACCATTAGACCAACATGCTTTTCTGAAGAAACTTATTGCAGAAAATAAACTCGGGAAACCAGCATCCCAGACTGACTGTACAACCTTCAGATGAACTGCAGCTTGTTTAGGCAGTAGAACTGTGGTAGATAGTCAGTATGTACAGTCAGAGACTGCAGATGGGCTGTAGAAGCCATTCTAGCACTGAACTCTTGAAGTTGTTTCAAGCTGTGTTTCAAGAAAGTCAATTAGAGGTGAAAGAAAAGAGCAATCTGCCCCTAATTGTAGAAAGAATCTATGTTTTAGAAAACATGTATACAGCAGCTTGCTGGACTGGCTAGCAGGGGAGCAGGTGCTCAAAGAGCCATCCAGCTGTTGCCTTCAGCATTCTTTAGCATCATTTCCGCTTATTGTCTCACACAATGATGTACATATTATCTACTTCTATTCTTTTGTTTCTTGTGTTCACAACATCTCTATATTCTTACGTAACATTAGAGCAGAAGCCAGAACAGCTCAGTGAGAATTCAGCGAACTATTTTAGTACAAAGCCAAGCATTGCAGCACCACTGCAGAATACAGGATGAGATGCAGTAAAATGTTACTTAGTCCAGGTGCCCATGAAGACAGAATTACAGGAAATAGTTTCAAGACAAGTGGATGCAAGAGAGAAAGACTTTTAATAGTTTTTCTGCATGAGGACCTGCTAGAGATAGGGAGAGACTTATCAGCCTGCAGGGATTCCTGTCTATAGATATATCATATATTTAATTTCTTCATTGTGCTTCATGGGTGACCAAAGCCCTTATCTGAAAGAAGACATCACATAGCACAACAGAATAATGAGCTGCTTGGAAGAACAGGGGAAAGAAGAGGACAGTAGGTCACAAAGGGCAAAAAGATTAGGCCCTTACCACCTCCTGTGAGTCTCAGTGAAGACGTGGCAGTAACAGAGGACTCATGCTTGGCTGAGCTCTCTGGAAATCCCAGGAGTTGCACCTGATCCTTGTGGGGTCCCTCCCAGCTCAGGATATTCTATTCTATTCTATTCTATTCTATTCTATTCTATTCTATTCTATTCTATTCTATTCTATTCTATTCTATTCTATTCTATTCTATTCTATTCTATTCTATTCTATTCTATTCTATTCTATTCTATTCTATTCTATTCTATTCTATTCTTGTGTGGCAACTTGCATTATAGTGCTGACAAACACCCTTTGGCTGTCAGAGTCCTGAGCCCTGTCCTGGGCAGGGGAACTGTGGACACACCTGTAGTTATCAAGTACTGCTTGACCAGTACCAGAGATCGAGGCCTTGGATAGATGATATAAAGCCTGATACCTCTGGTGCCCCTAATGATTTCCAGTCTGTATTTTCATGGATCTGTTTGGTGCAGAGGCTTTTATTCAGAAATAGGCTGCTTGTTAGAACACATGCTAGCTGATCTGCATATTTATGCCTTTTCCTTTATATTCAAACACTGAGAAGAGCTTCCTCCATATTCAGTTTTAGCAACTTTCTTTTATTAGCAAAACCTAATTTTCCCTGATTAGGGAACATAGGCTGAAGACCCTGTGAGAGCCTGAGCAACAAACCAAACTAAGTACTCAGCTGTTCTTTCAGGCTGATGAATGGGAAATGTAATGAAACTGCAGCAAGTGGATGTGATACCATAATGTTCTCCAGTGCTACAAAAGCTCTTCACTGGATCACAGAAACATAAGAAACAAGCCTGGAACACCCAGCCTCCTGCTCAGAGCTGGAGCATCACTAACATTGCATCCCATCATGATGGACTTTTCTAACAGAATGCTGGGAGACTCCAAGGCTGGAGACTCCTTCACCACTCTGGATGTCAGTTCCAGTGCTGTGCCGCCTGTTGGTGAAAATTTTTCCTTCTTTCCAAACAGAATCCCCTGAGATGTGATTTAGAGCTAGTGGCCATTACTGTTGGTTTAATGGACCTGTAATAAACCTCTGGTATTTGGGACTGGAATTAGGGGGCAAAGGGGAACAGGACAGGAAGAAGGAAAAACAAGATCAAGACAATGTTGGAAAAGAGCCTGTTAGGACAGCATAGAGACAGAGTAGCCTTCTTTACTCTTTTTTGCAGAAAGTCACAAGGTGATGCAGTTGAAGGAAGAGAGGCCCTGAAGACATTCCTTGCAGTTAGCACCATGTAAATGCAATGTTTTCCTTTGAGTGGCTGTGCTCATTAGCCAGCAGTCTTTCTGTGCTAAGCAACTGCATTTGAGCTGGTGCTGAAATGAAAAGCATGAAATCCACTGTCTTCTGTGGTACGAGGCGAGTGCTCAGCAGGCAGAGCCCTTGGCTATTGCGTTGCTGATGGCTTGAGCTGAGCTGGCCGTAGGTAGCTGAGCAGTGAAATGGAGTTCAGCCTCCAGTATATCCTCACTTCCATCTTGATTTCCATACAGATGGATGGAGGATCCACTGCAACTGACTCTGTGCATGACAAATGTCTTGTACTCCTGGCAGATGTATAGCAAAACTTGATTAATATTTTTTCTTTTGTGTTTGCTCCCCCCACCATGACCTCATTGATCACCGTATCTCTCTCATTCACTGCTTTTTGTTCACAGAGGTTACATCTTCATAGTACCACAGCAGTCAGTTCAAATGGGCTGCAGATATGAAAATTCATCAATATATTAAACGTCAGCTGGAAATATTCAATGAAACTCTTCAATATTTGCATGTTCTTAAAAATTGATTTTATTTGTTCTAGGCTTTGATGAGAAGAGGAGCCTTTTGCCGCCTAAAATTTGGAACAGTATTAAATTCTGAATAAGTTGAATAAGTTATGTCACTGAGATAGAAATCTAAATCTTGATATGTGTTTCTCAGCACTACTACTGGGCACTAAAATCAGAAGAACAACTTCATTGGAATTAAGTAATGCATACAGTTGTACCTAAGAATTAACTTTTTTTTTTTTTTCCAAGATGCTCCAAACCAAGGCTTTACCCAACTTTTACCCAAGATGGAGAAAAAATATCCATATTTTCTCAAATCACTACTATAGCTTTGAGAAACCACAAGCCTCATTTTTGAAGCTCCATGTCTATTCCCAGAAGCACAATTGCTTTCCCAGACAAAAACCTTCCTACAGATTTTTCTTTTCAGGAGTTCATATTAGACTTAATAGTAGCAATTTTGTGCACAAAAATTGAGGACTGTGGAGCAATGGAAAGACCTGCATGGCAGGTGGAATGCAAGATGGAAAATATAGCTCTGCTTGTCAAATAGTTACACATGCCAGGAAAGTAGAAAGGGCACAAGGCCACCCTGAAGAGTGAAGTCACTGGTAATAGAAATTTTTCATTGTTCTACAACATTAGGCCCTAGTCAAAAGTGGGAGCAGACCAAGCCTGCTACTTGTCTCATGGAGTATTTATTTAGAGGAGAAAACCTGTGGAAAAAGATGTATTTTGACAACCCTGTTGCGGTGGAAGTTCAATAGACTGAACAGTGTGCTGACATCCAGGCAGAAAAATGTGCTAAAAGCACTTTCTGCTGCACTGAGGAAGAAAAAAAAAGTCTGAAAATTTAGATAATAAGAGAAAAGCAGAAATATTTCCCTGTGGTCAGCTGTGTCTGTGATGTTTGATGTACTGGCAACATTAAGTCAGCATTTACATCTCTACCCACAAACAGTCTCCTCAGTTACACTGAATTTTTTTGAGATTCACTTCATTCCAGGAACGGCTCTGAAAGTGTATGTTACTTAAAACTGTAAACACAAGCTTTGTCTCCCAAGTAAAACTTAAAGCCAAACTGAGATGGCCATAGAACTGGTAAGCATCTCAGCCACCACTGCAAAACACACATACATTGCTCTTGATGTCGCAGCCCTGCAGTGCTGCAGTTACATTGCATTCAGACGGAGGACTAGGCTGTCTGAACTTGTTCTGTGGGAATGCTGGCAGTGCCAGCTGTGGGTGGCTGAGGGCAGCCCCTGGGGAGTGGCAGCCGGTGCAGGTGGCCGTGGCCGTGTCCTTCCCGGGCACGTGTGTGCCTGTCTCTGGCTCACACAGCCAACCTCAGCACGGGCAGCCCCTGCAACCTGTGCAGCAGCACCAGGAAAAGCAGCCCTGGGCAGAGACCCTGCAGCCTGGGCTCCAGCAGCTGAGCAGGAGCAGCTCCTGGCGCTGAACCCTGCTCATCCTGAGCTCTCCCTACACACGGCACGTGAAGAGTGGCTTGGCCAAAACAAAACTCTGGAACTGGGGCTTTTCCACAGAAAAAAGAGCTTGTGTCACTTTATTGTTCATTCCTCTTACTTTCTGCCCTTCTTCTATGATATGTTTTTGCCCTTTAGTTCTTTGCTGCTGATCAGCTGCTTGCAGGAACTACCATGGGCTTTCTTAGAAGATCTACTTGTGTGTTAAAATCCTACAGATCCTGCAGATTAGCAGACATTATCTCAGTTCTCTTTTTCTTGCAGTTTTTGCAGGACCTTATTCTATTTTGCCATGTAAAAAGCAATGAAAAATATCCGGAAAAAATTCCTTTCACAAAGGAGAAAAAATAACAAATTTACAGAAAAACATAAAGTGACCACTGAAGGCCTCTAGCCAATCTCCTACTGACAACAGGGCTGACTCTAGTTAGGTGAAGTTCCTTAAGGCCTTGTCCAGGGGAGTTCTGAACACTGAATCATAGAATCAGAGGATGGTTTGGGTTGGAAGGGAGGTTTAAAGGTCATCTAGTACCAATTCCCTGCCATAGGCAGGGATACCTTCCACAAGAGCAGGTTGCTCAAAGCCCCATCCACCATGGGCTTGCACACTTCCAGGAATGGGGCACCCACAACTTCTTTGGACAACATGGTCCTGTGCTTCCCCACCCCCATTGTAAAAGATATCTTCTGTGTATCACCGCTAGATATATTCTCTTTCTGTGTAAAACCACCGCTCCTTGCCCTGATCATGGTAAAAATGTCTCTATCTTTCCTAGAAATCATTTTTTCTATATTGAAAGGTGTCAATAAGATCTCTCCAGAGCCTTTCCTTGTCCAGGTGGAGCAACCACAAGTCCCTCAGATTTTCTGATTTTCTTTATAGCAGAAGTGTTCCAGACCTCTGAGCATTTTTGTAGCCCTCCTCTAGACTCATTGCAACAGGTCCCTATTTTCCCTGTGCTGGACTCTAGAGCTGGACACAGCACTCCATGTGGAGTCTCTTGAGCTGAGTAGAGGGGCAGAATAATCTCCATGACCTGCTGGCCACATTGCTTTGGATGTAGCCCAGGGTACCTTTGGCTTTCTGGGCTGCAAGTGTTCATTGTCAGCCACGACCAGCTTTTCACTCACCAGTATTCCCAATTCCTTTTCAGCCATGCCACTCTCAGGCTCCTCAGTTGGTCTTTACCCTGATCTTTTCTGATGATGGGAGGGACTTCATTCCCGGTAACCGTCTGGAGGTTCAGAGGCTTCAGAGATGTGGGAAGAGGAAAGTGAGGCAAAAAAAAATTGTTGAGTTCCTCGGCCTTCTTGATATCAGTTGTCACCATTTCTCCTGCCTTATTTATTGGAGGGGTGGGATATGACATTTTGTTTATTCTTCCTTTTCTGGTCAATATTATTTATAAAAGCCCTTCTTATTATTCCTTCTAAATTCAGTTCCGTCTGTGCCTTGGCTTTCCTGATCCCATCCCTTTGTGTTTAGAGCAGAGTTACATCAGTTAGGAACATGAAAAAACTCAGGGGACTCCTGTTCCCCTGAGTTTCTGAAGGAGATATCTTTTCTACACTTTGTACCTCTCTTTGGAGGAGCAAAAAGTCTGCATCTATTTAGCCACTGGTAGTGTAGGAAGTCTTTAACTAAAGTAATGCATTACTCTGATGTGGACAACCCCACACAAAGTCAGTGTTTACACGCAGGCTTCCACCAACTGTGCTCACTATAACATCAGTAAATATGTATCACTCAACAATCTCTTTGGTGTCAGCACGAGGCTTCATCCATCTTCCCAACTATCCTGACACAAGCCATGGTTTGGGAGGTTCAGACACGGCACTGAGGGGAACTTTTTCACTGGGAGTCAGTGCAGCACCAGACCAGGTGTGAGACAGTGACTTCTTCATCAATATTATTAGCACTTGGACAGATAAAGCCACGGTGACCTGGTGTGGTGTTGAGAATAGTCCCGCTTGAGGCAGAATTTCTGAATGGTGCACCACCGATTCGATGGCACAGGTATCCATGAACAACTGATAAATAACAAATGAATGCTTACTTGTGCTTACAGCTCTGGCTTCTCACACAGAGGGTATCTTAATGTGCTTCCCTTCCCAACTTGGCTGGGAGCGATTTCCATCACCAATCCTTTATATTCCTGTCATATTCATTCACTGTCAGGTGAGAGCCTTATCCAATGGTAGATTGCAGTTCAGACCATGTCATCTTTGCTTAGTGTCAGTCCTTGACATCTTGTTAATTGTAATGACAGTGCAATAGAGAGTTCTGATGAAATTCCAGGCAAGTATAGCAGTTTTGTTCAAATACTGCAAGGATGCTTCTAAAAAAAATCCAACTGATAAAGACCCACCATCCCCTCTCCTTCTCATTCTTTTTAGGCTATCCAGGAGCACAATTAAAAAAAAAAAAAAAACGAAACAAAAAAACGACCAAAAACATGACATTAGTGATTGCTATCATTATTTTTCTAGGAAGCAGATATTCAGGCTATAGTGGCCACAATCATCTGATAATGGCCACTGTAATCTGCAAGTAATAGTCCAGGTAAGAATTAATTACGTCAGCCTTGCATATAACTATATTCTTCAAGTGTTTGGTTTGCATTTGAACTTCTCTTGCAGGGGCTACGAGTAAAAGGAGTTTCTGGTTTTAAGTCTTTCCTCTTTGTCTAAAACCTTCTTGCTGCTGGCACTGCTGCCCCAGGGCCAAGGGCACAAGGCTGTTGCACATGATGGCAACCAGCTCCTCAGGGCACACTGGTCCCAGCTTCATTGCCCACATCTTTCCAATCAGGGACACCTTGAGTGTCCCATTCCTTCCCCATGGCCCAAATCAAGGCCAAGTTTTGTTACAAGCAGGAAACCCACCCAACCATAGAGAGGAAGCCCGTTCAGGGTCAGGTCACTACAGCTGCACCCTGTCCCTCTCCAGAGGATGGCAGCAGAGCTCCAGCAACCCTGAAGGATCTTTTTCCCCACCCTGGCTCATAGAATCACAGAATAGTTTGGGTTGGAAGGGACTTTAAAGAACAGCTTGTTCCAACCCCCAAAGTTCAGACTCTGCCGAGCTCCCTGCTATTTTCAGGCTTGACCTAAGCAAGTTTTCCAAGAGATCCAGACATGACAGGATAAAGTACAAAATGTACTTTTGTACTGACGAGCACAAAAAATCTGGATGGCAGTCCCAGGTAACATCAGGAGAAATTAAAGTGAGCAGCACCAAGAGGAGCAGAACCACCTCCACCCACCCAGCTGTCCCAGTGGATGCCTAAGATAAGGGAGGTCCTACCTGGGTCCCATCTGGTGTCCCCAGCCCTGTAATTCCCCAGGCTGTGCAAGGAGACCTGTTTTCCCAATTTATTGAGAAAAAAACACAGGATTACAAGGGTTTGGAAAGGCTGACCTGCCACACCACAGGAGTGACAGCTGAAAATAAAATGTATTTATTTCAGCAAGCAGTGAAAAGTGTGTTATGGGTGGTTAGACTAGCACAAAACGGGGGCTGGGCAAATTTGTGGGATAAGGAACTTTCAGTGTTAAATAAAGGTGAACATGCCTGGTAGTAGTTGTAGATTGTTTTCCTTAAAGTTATCCCTTTTTATGGTAAGCTACTTCCCCAGTAAAATGAAAATGCTGTGTTTATAAATAAATATGTCTATATCAACAAAAAATATGTCTGCAACAGGGTTGCAAGACTTGTGGATAGGGGAAGAGTGTTTGACATTATCTACTTTGCAAAGCATTTGAAGCTGTACAGCATGACATCCTTATCTCTAAACTGGAGAGACATGAATTTGGTGGATGGATTGCTCTGTGGATAAGGACCTGGCTGCATGGTCACGCTCTAAGAGTTGTGGTCAATGACTCAATGTCCGAATAGAGACCAGTGATGAGCAACATTCTTCAGGGGTTGGTGTTGGGACTGGACTGCTCAACATCTTTGTTGGCAACATGGACTGTGGGATTGGGTGCACCCTCAGTCAGTTTGCTGATAACACCAAGATCTGCGGTGCTGTCAAGATGCTGGAGGGAAGGGACACCATCCAGAGGGGCCTTTCCAGGCTGGATTGGTGAGCCTGTGTGAACCTCATGGAGTTCAGCAAGGCAAAGTGCAACATCCAGCATGTGAGTTGGGGCAATCCCAAGCACAAACACAGGCTCAGCAGAAAATGGACTGAGAGCAGCTGTGCAGGGAAGGACTTGGGGGTGTTGGCTGCAAGAAGCTCGATATGAGCTGGCAGTGAACACTCACAGCCCAGAAAGCCAAACGTGTCCTGAGCTGCATCAAAAGCAGCGTGGCCAGCAGGGCGAGGGAGGAGATTCTGCCCCTCTAGTCCACTCTGGTGAAACTCCAGCTGGAGTGGAGTGCTGCATCCAGCTCTGAGACCCCCAGCATAAGAAGAACTTGGACCTGTTGGAGAGGGTCCAGAGCAGGCCATGAAGATGGTCAGATAGCTGGAGCACCTCCCCTATGAAAACAAGCCAAGACAGCTGGGGCCATTCAGGCTGGAGAAGAGGCAGGTTTGGGGAGATCTTACAGCACCTTCCGGTACCTAAAGGGCCTACAAGAAAGCTGGAGAGTGACTTTTAAAAGGACATGAAATGATAGCACAAGGTGTAATGGCTTTAAACTGAAAGAGGGCAGGTTTAGATTAGATATTAGGAAGAAATTCTTTATTGTGAGGTGGTAACACACTACAATATGTTGACCAGAGAAGTTCTGGATGCCCATTCCTTGGAAGTATTCAAGACAATGTCAGAGGGGGCACTGAGCAACATGATTTGGCAGGTGATCCTGCCCATGGACTGGAGGATCCTTACATGTACCTTCCAGCCTGAACCATTCTGTGAGTCTATGATTCTATTGGTTACATGCTTATTTAGCCAAGGTACCCTTGCCTTTGTCTTCCCAGTCATCTTGATCTCCTAAGGCAGCAGTTTTACTTCCCATACTTCAATAATCAACACTTCTCCACAGGCAACAGTGATTTTGCGGTGTATTCCTGTCACTCACACCTTCTGAAAGATGATGTTGGAGACATTTGCAAGGCTGTGAGTCCATCTGATGTGTCATGGGCATTTCCAAGAGAAGATGTGCTGAGTACAGGATTCCCAGCAACAGAACAGAACAGAACAGAACAGTTCATTACCTGTGTTCTCCTCTGTACACTTGGTGGTCGCTAACTCTGTTAGTATCTCCTGCCCTTGGTTCCTCAGTGACCACAGAAAGAGGGGGAGCATAAAGTGACAAGTAGCTACCTGCCTTGCTGTCATTGGTCATCTCTTCAACATGCTAGAGATTTTCCTCTGGTATACATTTGCCGTGATTTCCTGTGGGGAAGAGCCTGGCTGGTAGGCCATGGCTTCACTAATACCGACAGAGAGTTTGCTCCCAGCCTTTTCAAAGACATTTGACTGGGTTTTGCTGCCTTGCTTATCACTCTGTCAGATTTGTGAGATCTGGTAGTGCACATGAACAAGAGCTCATTCCATCTTGTGCTGCTGCTAAGGACACCGCAAGCTGTATTCTCCTTGGGCCCGAGTGCCACTGCACTGGGAACTGCTCTAGATCAATAACCTGCTTTATTCCCTTGTGTTGATTTTGCACAGCTTGGTGTTTGATAGCGGGGAAGGCACAGAAGTGACTTCTGTGAGAAGCTGCTGGAAGCTTCCACCATGTCCAGCAGAGCCAATCCCTGATGGCTCTGAAGATGGACATGCTGCTGGCCAAAGCTGGGCCGGTTAGAGATATTGGTAATGCCTCCGTGATAACATATTTAAGAAGAAACCAAAACAAAGGTGGAGGCTCAGTTTTAATTCCAGCCAGAGAAGAGGAGGAGGTGAGAACATGTGAGGGAAAACAATGTGGAGACACCAAGGTCACAGGAGAAGGAGGGTGAGGAGGTGCTCCAGGCGCCGGAGCCGAGGTTCCTCTGCAGGCTCTGGTGCAGACCATGGTGAAGCAGCTGTGCCCCTGCAGCCTGTGGGGACCCACGGGGGATGCAGAGATCCACCCACAGCCCCTGGGGACCCACGGGGGATGCAGAGATCCACCTGCAGCCTGTGGGGGAGGTGCCGTGCTGGAGCAGGTGGATGCCTGGAGGAGGCTGTGATCCAGTGGGAGACCCAGTGGAGAGAGAGGGCTCTTGCTTCCAGGCTGGAGCAGCCTGTCCTTGGAGGAGTGCACCCCATGGAAAGAGAGACCCACAGTGCAGCAGTTTTGGGAGGACTGTGTGCCCGTGGGAGGTGCTCACATTGCAGCAGTTTTGGGAGGATTGTTGCTTGTGAGAGTGGACCCACATCTGTGAGGTTCACGGAGAACTGTCCCCTGTGGGAGGGACCCCACGGTGCAGCAGGGGAAGGACTCCTCTCCCTGAGCAGGGGAACAAAACCTCAGATGACAACTTGACCAAAACTCCCATGCCCTGTCTCCCTGCGCTGTTGGTGGGGGAGGGAGGGGTTGGGGGAAGAAAATGTGGTTTTAAGAGTTTATTTTACTTCTCATTATCCTGCTCTAGTGTTGTCAGTAATAAACTCACTTTGTACCTCTAAGTTGAGCCAGTTCTGCCCTTGGAGTGTTTTCTCCCAATTCTTAACTCATGAACCCCCTGTTACATTTTTCCCTCCTCTGTCCAGCTGTAGCAGGGGAGGTTGCAAGAGCAGCTTTCGCGGGTGCCTGGTGTTTGGCCAGTGTCAAACCAAGACATCCCCACAGGTCACATTGCACTGGGAGGGTGTCTCACAGCACCAGGTCTAGTTTGAGTGCACTTGCCTCTGGGGCATAGAGATCATAAACAGGCCAGGGGCCTGGGGGATCCACCATGAGTCTGTGTTGAGCTCTGGGGCTGATGGTGTTTACCTGGGTGAACTGCACTCTGCTAATCAGTGGGACTGTGTGAACAGGAATAGGGCTTTGGGACCACACAAATGACAGAGGCAAGTTTACTCCAAGGAGGGGAATTCCTTATAGGAATAATCTGCTGCAGCTGCCCACATTTGACTATGCCACTTTTATTTTCCTGATGACCTCTACAGACTCCTGAAAGAAGGTCTCTCATTACTGCTTTTGTCAGCAATATGCTTGGCATTTTTTGAGATTTGGTTTACCAGGATAGGGAATCTCATTTAAGTTTTGCCATAGTATTGCTCTGTTGAATCCATAGGTCGAATAAGGAACTTCCAAGAAAACACAGTAGCATAAGGAGGTGGAATACTCTGACAAAGAAATCGTCAAGAAGAAATTAAAGGAAGCATCAATAACTGAATTGAAAGTGAGGCAGCTGTTAAAAAAATCAGACAAGTTTTACTGTTGGGATCAAGCATTCAGCCAATTGAAATTTATGAAAATAGGCTGTTTGGTTATGGAATTTGGGCAGTAGAAGGCTATATGATCAGTATGATCAATGTCTTGAGATACAGTCAAACATGATATTTAGGTGCAGTCTGCATGGGAGAGTTTGGCCAGGATCACAGCAATAATCAACATGCTCACCAAGACTTTAGCACTGATTGAGTCACGCCAGAACTCACTGTTACTGACCAAGGAAACTGGAAGATAAATCCTTTCAGGAGAACCTCCATTAAAAACATCTAAAAGCGACTGTGCAAAATGTTCTCTGGACACACAGAGACATCTCATCATGAAAGAGTAATATTTATCTACACCAATCAGTACATAAGACAGACCCACTGTTGCTTACAAGAGCTTCTTTAATGTCACCAACACAAAATGGGTTACAAGCAATGGCAGAAGCCATGGTATCGCAAGGGCATTTTAAAACAAATCACAAAGAAAGTGACAAAAGCAGGGGCAGAGATCTGGGTCTCAAATTTCTTGCTGGGCTGCATCTTTTCTCAGCATTGCAGAATTTGCATTCTAATAAGAATTGCCAGGGCGAAGGGGGCGCAAGAAGGAAAGCTTGTCATTGAAATTGATTGCCTTGTAATTTGGAAGGTTTTCATGTTCTCGGGCAAGGTACTGAATTCCACTTCCATCACTGTTTTCACACAGCAGCCAGGCACCTCTCTGGACTTTGTGAGAAGACATGATGTCATTGTCATGTCCCGCAGCCAGGTTTTTTCCTTCTGTTACTACTCTGCTCTTCCCTTGATAGTTGGTATGTTCATAGAGAGTGATCTGGGGATTGTGCAGATCTTCAGTGATCATCTGCAGAGAGCTGACCTTATTATTCATCTTTGGACCAAAAAAGCTATGGTCTCCCTCCTCAAGTACCAGAAATTTGCCTCCATAGTTTGAATGCTCATAAGCCACCCAGGGCTGGCCAATTACTTTTGCTGAGGAGGCAATATCATTCCAATCTGCATCTCTCAGATTGGCAATGTCAGAGGTAAATTCTTTGGACAAACCCTGGAAGTTGACACGCTCATAAAGGATGATTTTTCCCATCTCAATAGGACTTCTAGAGTTTGAATTTCTTCCTCTAGGAGCTGGATGACAGCCTGCACAAAAGGAAGACAAAACAAGCAATGCTTGTAAGAAGCCTTTTGGACCTCGAAACAAAATGATGGACACCCAGGATGAAAAAAAGGGAAAAGGAAAAATAAAACACATTTTGAACAAAGAATAAACATAGAAGGAGCTGGAAACGAGTGAGATCATTCCATGTGTGTTGGTTTAGGTGTATGCCCAAGAGCAAGGTGTAAAATCCTCTCATGTTCACCCCTCACAATTGTGTATTACTTCCCCCCCTCCACCCTCTCCCTTGGTAAGGGCTGTTTGTCCTGCAGCAGCCACCTCCTCATCCCCTGAAAGATGGGCTCAGTCTCTGCACATGCAGGCAGCAGAGCCTCACACCCTGGCTGCAACTCTCAGCCCAACGCTGAAGACTCCTTCCCTTCCCCTGCATTGCACAGCAGCTGCCCAAGAAACCCTTCCAGTTCTCCTGCACAAAGTGTGCCTCTCACCTGGGTGTCAGCTGCAGGGCTGGGGAGAGCTCAGGGCAATTCCTCCAGTGCAGGGCTGCTCTTTGGGAAGGCTGTCTCACCTGCCTCCATTTATACTTGCACACAAGTCTTGTGAAACACCCCAGTCAACAGAACCGAAAGTGTCCAATATTACCCCCAGGGATCAAAACTTGTTATCCATTGTATTTTACTTTCTGTGGTCCTACAACCAGACATCTTCTTCCTCTTGTTCAAAAGTCTGTTGAAGCATGAGTGACTTGATGAAATGGGGGAAGTTCAATTCTTGTTTGTGCTTCTCCTCCAGAAGAAAATGGAATGAGAATAATAAAAAGGTATCAAAATTGCTTGTTACACACCTGCTGTAGAACGTTTCTGCCTGATGCAGTTTACTTTTTTGCTTTTCTGGGAAACACATCTAATACACAACCTCAGTTTTCCTAAGTCTTCTTGGGAAATATCCAGGTGGCAGAGTGGGCATTTACATAGCTTTTCGTTTTCAATTCCCTTTAATCCTTAGCATCACAGTGTCAATATTGTTGGAAAAGGCCTCCAAGATCATCAAGTCTAAACTTCGACTGAATTCCACTATGCCCACTAAACCATTTGCAAATGTCACTTCTAACTGTGTTTTGAACACTTCCAATGGGGGTGACTCCACCACTTCCCTGGGCAGCCCATTCCAAAGCTGAATCACTTTAGCGAATAAATTTTTCCTAGTATCCAACCTGAACCTCTTCATGCACAACTGGTGGGCATTTCCCCTTGTCCCACCACTGGTAGCCTGGAGAAGAGACAAACGCCTACCTTGCCACAAGCTCCTTTCAGATATAGTCAAAGGAAAACATATCTCTCCTGAGCCTCCTTTTCCCCAGGATAAACTCCCCCAGCTCCCTCCACAGCTCCTCATCAGACCTGTGCTCCAGACCCTTCAACAGCTCCATTCCCCTTCTCTGCACTCGCTCCAGAACCACAATGTTTTTCTTGCAGTGAGGGGCCCAAAACTGAACACAAGATTCCAGGTTTGACCTCAGCACTGACGAGTGCAGTGCAACAATCACTGCCCTGCTCCTGCTGGCCACACCATTGCTGATACAGGCCACAATGCCATTGGCCTTCTTGGCCACCTGGGCACACTGATGGCTCATGTTCAGCCCTCTGAAGCTGTGGATGCCTCATCCCTCAAAGGGTTCTTTAGGGTCCCTTCCAACCCAAGCCATTCTCTGATTCTGTGACATATGCATTCATGTATATATTTATGAATAGTTACAGATGCACATGGTACTATTGTAGATAATAATCACAAGCACCATTATTGTTGTCTCAAAACCTGACAGAAAGTCACAGTCTGCAATCCAGAAATTGGGGGTAAATTGAGACCTTCTGGTATGGTGTAAAACCAGCTTCAAAGTCAGAATTTTAAAGCAGAAGCATGGCAAAAGGCCACCATAGATCTTTGCAGCTGTTTATTTTGTACTAAATACTGAAGATTGTAAATGGTGCTTTATCCTGTCAGTTTTGAATTGAAACACTTGAATCTGGTTAAACATGGTATTTTTTTCACAGACACATCGAGCCACAATACTATTGTTCTAAATATGACTCTAAACGTTTCCCCAATTCAGTCTGAAGTAAATGCTTCAGATAATATTTCTTTTTAATGTTTTCCTGTATCAAATGTTTCCATTTCTGGCTATGGACCACCAATATTGTTCCTCCTCATTTCCCCATCCTCTATTTTCTTCTCTTCGTGGGTACAAATTATATCCTACATCAAGCTGTTGGTTCTCCCAAATGCTACACTAGGCCTTCAACAACTCTACTGGGATTCTGCTTTGCAGATAACAGCATCCCATAAACTCTTCTGCAGGGAATTCTGTAGCATGTATCCTCAGAACTCAGCCCACCCCCTGTCTGGCCATTGTCTTTCAAGGGCCTTTGATTTCACTTGTTCTGCTCTGGTCTACCTCACCAATTGCCAAGCACCAGAAAGATCATCTAATGAGTTACTTAATTGAATTAAATTAAGAGTGAAGTGTACAATTAGCTGTATTTCTGCATTTTTAACTAAAAATATCAAAATACTGCCCTTGCTCGCATATCAGTAGAAACTTTACAGGATCATGCTAGTGAAGGTTGTGCTTCCTCTCTGCTGGTTTTGAAATTAACTAACAGGCATTCTGGACAAGATTACAAAGTCATCACTAGAACAATTCCCAGAGCCAACTCTGAACCCTTGTTCCTTTGTCTGTTACTTAAAATATTTCTAGTGTATGTTTTCACAAAATATTTTATGTTTTCACTTAAAATTTTCATGAAAATCTACGTACGCACAAAATGAATGTTTAGCACAAAAATGACACAAAACGAAAATGGGTTGGTTTTTTTGTTTGTTTGAGTGGTTTTTAATTTCTGTTTGCCTTTTTTGTTATAAGACACTCTGATGTCTTACATCAGAGACAACTGCAGTAGCCCGATCACTATCACAAATGGAAGGCAGGGAGAAGTTACAGAGAACTCTGAGACCTGGGTCACTGTGTGGTCATGATGGGTCTAAGAGCATCTTCCCCAGGCTTTGAGCACTGCGTAGCATGGAGCAGTGTGTGCTGCTTTGGCAGGGAAGCCATGGCTGGACTCCCATTAACACCTCAGCTGCAGCAGAGGCAGTGACACATGACAGAGAAGCTGCTACAGGGCACAGGGTCTGCAAGGCCAGATTGAAGAGACATGGTTCCTGCCTAAACCAAGATGGATTGGTCTGTTGAGCCTTGCTGTCTCTTCTCCTTCAGTCACCAGCTCTACAGGTGCCTCCTCCTCTGCTAAGACACATCTTGCTCTTCGTGCCTGCAGGCTTCCAGCACTTGTGAATTTTTAAGTGTGGGAAGGCAAGTTTGGAAGGGTATCTGGAATACGACAGCCTCCATTCTGTTGGCATCTCTTTGCAAATGGGACACGAGTGCAGGCAGACGCTCCAGGGGCTTTTTATTATTTCATTCAGGCATCAGCCTCATTTACAAAAGAGATGGTACGCAGCTCACGCCTGCAACAACCCAAAATCTCTTGGTTACAGAACATTCTTAAAGGTCTTTTAGCCAATAGCTTGCTTCTAAAGTTTACAGACAACTGTTCTAATCAGTCACTAAAAAGCACACATACACCTGTTACAAACAATACTCGCTTGTATGCCTTGTAATAACAATGCACAATATTCCATTATTAAGCTTAAAACATCAGTATTTTTGATAAGCACATTTTCTGCAGCTGCAAGACTTCTCTGAGCCAAATCTAGAAACACTAACCCTTGTCCAGTGTCCTTCCTGTCTAGATAGTTGTATCTTCTTCTACCTTCTATTCTTTTCTTGAAGCTTTTTCTTCAGTTTCTGCAGCTGCAGTTGAACCTAAAATATTTGCTTTATTTCCAAAACCTGTTTTTCTCACTCAATCTGAAAGCCTTCTCACCTTTTGCATTTCCCACACCGTTCCATTAACTTTATCAAACAAAGACATTTTCAGTTTCAAAGGAGTCATACTGGTGTGATTTGCCAGCAAAGTCTGACCAGGAGCAGCCAGCAAGTAGGGCATGGATGCGGGCAGGGATTTCAGACAGGCAGGAGACTCGTGCTGGGATTCAAGGCAGCCCTGACTGCCAGAGCACCGAGGAGAGCAGTGTGTGGTGTGTGTGTGGGCTGGCTGCAAGCACCAAGCTGCACTAGCCAGGGAGTAGGAGAGAGCAGAGTGTCCTTTGGTGTGAGAGGCCAGAGGCAGGTATGAGACTGGCCAGGCTGAGGGCTCTCAGTCCTGCTGGAAGCACCTGTGAAGGTGCTCGTGGCTGTGCAGAGCGAGGGTGTGCCAGTCCTCATTAGTGGGCTTCCATGTGGATGATGTGCAGAGGAGGGAGGAGATGGGGCTGTGTCTCTCT
>VZRF01012161.1:0-11304 GCA_013396875.1 Vireo altiloquus
GTAGCGTTTGAACACAGCCCTCATATCCTCGGCCAGCGCGTAGAAGGTGTAGGCAGCAGCCACGGGCGGGGCAGAGCTGCAGCCGTGCCCGGCCAGGTCGGGAGCCACCACCTCATATCCCAGCTTGGAGAAGAATTCCAGCTGCTCCTTCCAGATGTCCAGCGAGCCTCCCACGCCGTGGATGAAGAAGAGCACCACATCCCCGTGCGTGCCCTTGCAGCTCGTGATGCGCTTCCTGCAGTCCACCGTCACCACCTTCTTGGGTCTGCGCTTCCGACGCTTCCCGGGAAGCGCCGCATCCCTGCCGGCATTCCCGGCGGCATTTTCCGGCGTCTCAGCCTCGGTGGGCTCGGCGGGAGGGGTGTCGGGGCGGGGGGCGTCGGGCAGGTTCTCGATGAGGAGCTGCCCGTTGCGGTAGAGGGTGATGCGGCGGCGGCAGCGCACCGAGCCGCGCTCGGGACCGCCGTGCTCCGGGAATTGCGGCTCCTCCGGGAGCTCCCCGCGCTCGGGAACGCCGTGCCGGACCCGCAGCACCCTGCCCGGCTTCACCTCCAGGAAGGTGTAGCCGTCCGAGGACTCAACGCTGTCCAGAGGCCCCACGGCGTTGGGGGTCTTGCCCAGCAGGCAGCAGAGGAGGCCATCGGCGATGCTGGTCAGCATGGCGCTGCCTAAAGAGGGGAAAAATGGGGAAAAATATGGAAAAATGGGGAAAAACCAGGATTTGGCACCAATTCCGGCCGCGATGGGTGGTGGGAAATGAGGACTTGGAGAAGGGATTTGGTCTGGTTGAGGGCGGACAAAAAAATAAATAGGGGGGAAAAAAAAAATAAGGATTTGGGATGAAGGTGGCGATCCTGAGAGCAGAGCCTTGGGTTGAGCTTGATTCCAGAGGGATCCAACATTCCCTATCCTGCTTTTGTCTGGGTTACGATCCCTGGAGAAGGAATTTGCTCTGGCTGAGGGGGGAAAAAATAGGGAAAAAAAATAGGGGAAAAAAGGGAATTTGGGATAAGGCAGTGACCCCAAAAGCAGAGCCCAGCGGCTGTGCCCAATCCCAGACGGATCTGACATTCCCTATCCTGCTTTTTTCTGGGTCACATCCCTGTCACCGAGCCCTGAAGTTCCTGTCACAGGCCTTGGGAAAGGGATCAGCTCCAGCTGAGGGGAAAAACAGGGAAAAAACCAGGGAAAAAACAGGGAAAAAATAGGGGAAAAACAGGGAAAAAACAGGGAAAAACAGGGAAAAAACAGGGAAAAAACAGGGAAAACCGCATCCTCCATCCCACACAACGATCCGGGTACGGATCAGGAATGGCATTCCCAGCGCCCAACTCCTTGGGATCAACTCGCTCGGCGCCTCCTGGGAATTCCCGAATGGATTTGTGGGATTTGGGGAGCTCCGGAGGAAGATCCAGGGGATCTGGAGAGCCTCGGAGCTGCACCTCCACCTCCGGATCCCTCGGGAAGGGTTGGATCCGCTCGGATACACCAGGCAGGGGATCCAGCTCCGGGATCTGCCCATTCCCGATGGATATCCAGACAAACCCACCCCAGAGCCCTGGAACTGAGCGAAATTCCCTCTGGGATCACAAAACCGAACCCCCAACCCCAAAAGCATCCCCAAAAGCCTCTCGGGTGCTTCCAGGGATAGCTCCCAGCGGGAATTGGGAGCCCAGGGAGGACCCAGCTCCGTGCCAGGCCTCATTCCCGGGGTCGGGAAGGGAACAATTCCCATCTCCCACACCTCCCGCGACCCCAGGAACAGCCAGGGAGGGGAAAAGGGCTGGGAAAGGATCCAGAGGGAGGCAGGAAGGAGAGGAGGATGTTGGTTGCCATGGAAATGGGATGGGGGGGGTGGATTATCCCAAATCCTCCCTTCCTGCCTGGTCCCGGATCCTTCCCATCCCCGAGGCTGCACGAGGGATTCCGGGAATTCGGTGCCCAAGGGATCTGGAGAAGGGATCTGGAGAAGGGATCTGGAGAAGGGATCTGGAGAAGGGATCCAGCCCTGGGATCCCAGAGCCAGTGGGATCCTGCTGAGGGATCCTGGCTTGGGATCCTCACATCGGGATCCTGCCTCGGGATCCTCCCCTTGGGATCCTGCTGAAGGGATCCAGGTGTCAGGATCCTGGTGCCATTGGGATCCTGCCGTGGGATCCTGGAGCCATTGGGATCCAGCTGTCAGGGTCCTGCTATTGGGATCCCACCTCGGGATTCTGCCGTTGGAATTCTGCCAAAGGGATCCTGCTGTGAGATCCTTCCATCGGGATCCTCCCCTTGGGATCCTGCCGTGGGATCCACTCATTGGGATCCTGCCTTGGGATCCTCACATTGGGATCCTGGAGCTGCTGGGATCCTGCCATTGGGATCNATCCAGAGAATCCCCAAAAACCCCAGAGAATCCCAGGGAAAAGGAGAGAATCTCAAAGGAAATGAGAAGGGAAATGGGAGCAGGAAAAGGGAATGGGAAAAAGGGAAAATCCCTAAGGAACAGGAAAAGGGAACAGGAAAAAGGGAAAAGGGAAATGGGGAAATCCATAAGGCCAAGAGAAGGGAAAGGGGAGCAGGAATGGGGGATGATCCCTAAGGAAAAGGGAACAGGAAAGGGATCAGGAAAAGGAGATTATCCCTAAGGTGAAGAAGAAGGGAAAGGGGAGCAGGAAAAGGGAGCAGGAAAAGTGGATTATCCCTAAGGAAAGGGGCTCAGGAGAAGGAGGATCATCCCCAAGGCTGCCTGTCTCCTCCTTTTCCCCCATATCCCTTTTTTTGGGAAACCTCGGGACACAAAAGCTCTGGCAGCCCCCGAGCCCCTCTGAGCCTCCCCAGAATTCCCACCGGGAATTCCCGCCGGGATCGCTGCCCTTGGGAATCAGGGTTTGGAACCAGGCACTGGGAGCAGTTCAGCCTCTCTCCCTTCCTCCTCCTCCCCTCCTCCCCCCCGACCCCAAATTCCGCTTTTTCCGCCCCGAAATTCCCGGCGCGATCCCGAGGGGAGGTTTGGGACCCCCGCGCGCGGCAATCCTCCCCTGCCCTTGCATCACGAGCGGAAATCCATTCCCGGAGTTGGGAATTTTTCGGGATAAATTCCACCCCTCTCTCCCTCCTTTTCCCCCTCCCCGCACCTGGAGAAATCCAGGTTAGCCCCAGAGGAAGCCGCCGAGCTCCTCTCCGGCCCTGCCACATCCCAAATCCTCCTTTCCCCAAGGGGGAAAAAAGGAAAATTCCCCCATTTTCGGGTGGTTTTGGGCCCCTCTCCCCGCGGGAAAAAAAAAAACCAAACAAATCACCTTTGGCGTCAGGACATTTCCCGCAGCGCCGCGGAGGGGAGAGGAAAATGAAATAGAAATAAATAAATAAAGCTCCGCTCACCTCATTTATTGCCGAGGGTTGTCGGGGGCCGGGGAGGGAGGAAAAAGCTTGGAATTCCCGCAGGATTCCCGGTGGGAAAGCAGCGCAGGCGATGCCCGAGGAGGAGGAGGATGCTTTAAAATCCCGATTTTTTTTTTTTTTCCCGTTTTTTCCTTTTTTTATAATTTTTTTTCCCAGGCGTTCTGGAAAAAGGAGGGAGGAAAGGAATCCCTTCAGCTCCTCTCAGCCGCCCCAGAACTGCCCGGAATGGCCCAAATGTGTCCCCTCCGAGCCCAGCCCCATGGGGACCCTGCGGGGTTTGTCCTTGGAGCTGTCGCCATGGAAAACCCCAAAAACCCCTCCTGGGGGCGGGGCCTGCGCGTGATGGACAGCGCGATGGACCAATGGGAGCGCGGGAGCGGCAGGGGAGAGGGGAGAGGGAACAGGGATGGGGAGAGGGACAGAGGTGGGGATGGGGAGAGGGATGGGATTGGGGACAGGGACAGGGACAGGGATAGGGATGGGCACAGGGACAGAGGTGGCGTTTGGGACGAGGCAGTATCGGTGAGGTGGGTGTAGGGTGGCAGAGGGCACGAGAGTGGCAGCAGAGAGTGTGGCAGTGCCATGAGTGTGTCACCAGGGTGGCAGTGCCATGGTCAGTGCCACGAGTGTGGCAGTGTCACAAATGTGTCACGAGAGTGGCAATGCCCTGAGTGTAGCAAAGCCATGAACATGTCAGTGCCACAAAGATGTCACAGGGGTGGCAGTGTCACAAATGTGTCACAGGGGTGGCAGTGCCGTGGTCAGTGCCACGAGTGTCTCAGTGTCCCAAATGTGTCACAAGGGTGGCAGTGCCACGGTCAGTGACCTGAGAGTGGCAGTGCCACAAACACGTCAGTGTCACAAACATGTCACCAGGGTGGCAGTGCCACAGTCAGTGACCTGAGAGTGGCAGTGCCCTGAGTGTCTCAGTGTCACAAACATGTCACCAGAGTGGCAATGCCATGAGCGTGGCAATGTCACAAACACATCAGTGCCACGACGATGCCACGAGTGTGGCAGTGCCGTGAGTGTCTCAGTGTCACAAGTGTGTCACCAGGGTGGCAGTGCCACGGTCAGTGCCCTGAGAGTGGCAGTGCCACAAACACATCAGGGTCACAAATGTGTCACCAGTGTGGCAGTGCCAGGAGTGTCTCACAAGGGTGGCAGTGCCATGGTCAGTGCCACGAGTGTGTCAGTGTCACAAAGATGTCACCAGGGTGGCAGTGCCGTGAATGTGGCAATGCCATGAATGTCTCACCAGGGTGGCACTGCCAAGGTCAGTGCCCTGAGTGTCTCAGTGTCACAAATGTCTCACAAGGGTGGCAGTGCCATGGTCAGTGCCCTGAGAGTGGTAGTGCCACAAACATGTCAGGGTCACAAACGTGTCACCAGGGTGGCAGTGCCAGGAGTGTGGCAATGCCAGGAGTGTCTCACCAGGGTGGCAGTGCCAAGGTCAGTGCCATGAATGTCTCAGTGTCAGAAAGATGTCACCAGGGTGGCACCAAGCACCCCCCAGGCCCAAACACCAAACCGGGGCTGCCTTTTGGGTTTGTTGGCCCACATTTTGGGCTTGGGCAGGGTTGAGCTGCATCCTCTCATCCCTGGATGTGCCAATTCCTGCTGGGAGGCAAAGGCAGGAGGGGAAGTGCCCAGAGCTGCTCCTGCTCTTGGGATGGGAAAAGGAATTCCAGCAGATCCTGGAATGGTTTGGGTTGGAAGGACCTCAAATCCATCCACTCCCACCCTGAGCCACCTCCCAGTGTCCTTGGGGCACCTGCAGGGATGGAGCAGCCACAGCTTCTCTGGGAATTCCATCCCAATACCCACCCAAATCTCCCCTTTCCCAGCAGGAAGCCATTCCCTGTGTCCCGTCCCTCCATCCCCTTGTCCCAAGTCCTTCCCTCCACCCCTCTGGGAGTCTTTTGTCGCCTGTCGCGACAGCCTTAGCCACCAGGCCGCAGCGGCGCCGTTGCCATGGTAACAGCGCCATGACCCCCCACCCCACACACCCCGCAGGACTACAACTCCCGTCAGCCCTTGCGGCGCGCCGCCGGCTGTGATTGGCTGTGCGGAGCCAATGGGGAGCGGCGTTGTTGGCGGGCGCGGCACAATGGCGGCGCTGGCGGCGGTGTGGGCTCGGGCCGAGGCCGTGAGGTACCGGAGGGGGGAGAGCGGGAGGGTGACAATCCAGCCGTAACAACTCCGAGTTCCCTCCTCTCACCCTCGCCTCGCTGTTCACCCTCCCAAGGCTTTTCCTGCCGCGCCGCTCGCTCTCCTGCTGGCTCTTCTCGCCGCTCCCGAGCGCTCCGGTGCCGCTCCCGGGCCCGGCCTGGCCTGCGCCGCTCCGCCGGGCCAAGTCCCGCGGCACCGAGTACCGGCCCAACAACTGGAAGAGGAAGAGGACGCACGGCTGGGTGCGGCGGATCAGCACTCCCGCGGGCATCGCGGTGATCCTGCGGCGCATGCTGAAGGGGAGGAAATCCCTGAGCCACTGAGGGGGAATTGGGGAGATCCTGGAGAGATCCTGGGGAGATCCTGGAGAGATCCTGGGGAGATCCTGGAGAGATCCTGCAGAGATCCTGCAGAGATCCTGCAGAGATCCTGCAGAGATCCTGCAGAGATCCTGGGGAGATCCTGCAGAGATCCTGCAGAGATCCTGCAGAGATCCTGCAGAGATCTCCTCCTGTCCTCCTCCTCCTGTCCTCCTCCTCCTGTCCTCCTCACCCGCGGGTGGAAAAGCAGCTTCGCTTCGGGGAAAATTGTCAAAGGTTTAATAAAAAGGACAATGGGAAACAGAAAATGAAGAGTTAACACTGGCGAGTGCTTGGCACGCTTTGGTTAATAAACTTTTCCTGTTAAATGCTCGAGTTTTATGCATATTCATGGATTTCTGTGAGTCATTTAAATATTGGTTTTTTAGTATCTCTTGGGTTTTAAGTCTTTTCTATCTTGTCACTGTTTTTTCCTTGTTTAAGGTTTGATCATCTCTTGTGCTCCAGTTTTGCTGAACACATCTTTTGTTATCTCGTGGTTTCCATTCTCATCGATTTTTCTTTCCACAGCCTTTGGCTTGTTCTTATCTTCGCCTGAATGGTTCAGGAATGTTCAGGAACTTCTTTGCTTATCTTTGCACTTTATTTAACTCATTTATAAAAACTTATTTAACTTATTTATTTTAGTTAATTCTTTAACTTATCTTTATGAGTTAACTACATCAAAAAGCATCTTGCATATCATGATATCATCTCAAGAAATCACATTTCTATTTAAAAACAAAGCTATATCCATGCAGGTACATTTTCTAACCTCACACGTGTGACATTAATATTTATGAAAAGCCAATAATACAAATTGCACTTAATGACACCTGCGAGGCTCTGCAGGGGTTTGGGGAGGCTGAGAGCTGCTCTGAGTTCAGTTATCCTTGGGTTTATTTATCACGAGTTTTGGGTTTATTTGCGAGTTTATTCCGAGATAAATGTGGGAAATTCCTGCGTTAATTATGGTGGGGAAATTAATGAGGAGGGCGGTGGGGGGTGGGACCTGGAGCGTTCCAGGCTGGAGGCTGCTGGGGGAAGATCTTTGGGAAGGATATTTGGGAAGGAGGTTTGGGAAGGAGATTTGGGAAGGGTTCAGGGTGTGCAATCAGGGATGGGCTTTGGTTTTTTCTTGCGCTGCCATGTCAGTGATGCCTCTGCCTCTTCCTTGCTCTGTCCTCTGGGTTCTGATTCCAGCACCAGCTCTGGGATAGAGGGGAGGAATTCTCCTTCCCCCCACGCCGCTAATGAGCCGCGGCTTAATGAGCATGGCTTTAATTAACGATTAACGAACTACAACCCCCAGCATGCCTCGCTCCAGGCTCCATCCGGGTCCTTCCGCGCCCCACCCCGCCCCTCCCTTCCGCGCGGGCACTTCCTGCCTCTGCGCGACCTCGCCGCGCATGATTGACAGCCGCGGCGTCCAATAGAAAAGCAGAGTTTGGCGGTGTGGACCAATAGGCGCGCACGAGGCGGGCGGCCATGCCAGTGGGCGGGCCGGGGGCTCCTCCNCTGAACAGTTTGTTTTTGGGGGGGTTCAGGGGACACCCTAAAATTGGGCTGAACCATTTATTTGGGGGGGTTTAGGGGTTCACCCTAAATTGGGCTGAACAGTTTGTTTTTGGGGGGGTTCAGGGGACACCCTAAAATTGGGCTGAACCATTTATTTGGGGGGGTTTAGGGGTTCACCCTAAATTGGGCTGAACAGTTTGTTTTTGGGGGGGTTCAGGGGACACCCTAAAATTGGGGTGCACCATTCGATTTGTGTGGGGGAGTTTGGGGGTTCACCCTAAACTTGGGCTGAACCATTTGTTCTGTGGGGGGGTCTAGGGGGAACACCAATTTGGGCTGAACCATTTGTTATGGAGGGGAGCTGTGGGGAGCACCCTAAATTGGGCTGAACCATTTCTTTGGGGTGTCAGGGGGGTTTGAGGAGTGCTGAGCATTCCCTTTGGAATATTTGGGGGGTTTGGAATATTTGGGATCCCCCTTGGCTTTGGGAGTCTCCCCACTCCGTTCTGGGTGCTGGACAGCTCCTGCAGCCTGACATTCCTGGGGTGGGGATTGAGGGATTGGAGTTCCTCCTGGGATATCCCTTGGGAATTTTGGGATTGAGGGATTGGAGCCTCCCCAGGCCTGGGAGATCCCTTGGGAATTTTGGGATGGGGAATTGAGGGATTGGAGTCCCTCCTGGGATCTCCCTGGGAATTTTGCCTGGCAAAGGGAACTTTGCACTGCCCACATCCCAGGAATTTTCGGTTTTTCCGCTCAGTCCCTGGAATTCGGGGCTGGGTTTGGGATTGTCTGGGATGTCCCAAATCCCTGGGATCTGCCAGCATTCCCTGGGGTGTTTCTGCTCCCTCCCTGATGGGGTTTTTTGGGAATTCTCCCTCTGCAGGCAGATTTCCTGAAGGGGCTCCCTGTGTACAACAAGAGCAACTTCAGCAGATTCCATGCGGATTCCGTCTGCAAGGCTTCCGTGAGTGCTGCCAGCGTTCCCAAATCCTGGTGTTCCCAGGTGTTCCCAAATCCTGGTGTTCCCAAATCCCCGAATTCCTGAATCCTGGTGTTCCCAAATCCCGGCGTTCCCAAATCCCCGAATTCCTGAATCCTGGTGTTCCCAAATCCTGGTGTTCCCAAATCCCCGAATTCCTGAATCCTGGTGTTCCCAAATCCCGGCGTTCCCAAATCCCCGAATTCCTGAATCCTGGTGTTCCCAAATCCTGGTGTTCCCAAATCCCGGAATTCCTGAATCCTGGTGTTCCCAAATCCCAGCGTTCCCAAATCCCCGAATTCCTGAATCCCAGTGTCCCCAAATCCTGGCATTCCCAAATCCCGGCATTCCCGAGCCTTCCCGAATCCCGGAATTACTGAATCCCAGTGCTCCCAAATCCCACCAATCCCATTCCCTTTCCCGTTTCCCCATTCCCGTTCCCTAATTCCCATTCCCATTCCCTAATCCCCTAATCCCCATTATCCCGTTATCCCATTCCAGAACCGCCGTCCCTCGGTGTATTTGCCCTAATTCCCATCCCCATTCCCATATTCCCATTCCCAATCCCATTCCCTAATTCCCAATCCAATTCCCATTCCAGAACCGCCGTCCCTCGGTGTATTTGCCCACCAGAGAATTCCCCTCGGAACAGAGTGAGTTTTACTGGGAAATTCCCAATTTTCCCCTTATTTCTTCCCAATTTTCTCATTATTTATTCCAAATTTTCCCCCATTTTTCCCAATATTCCCTTTCTTAATTCCCAACTTTCCCCTTCTTTATCCCCAATATTCCCTTTATTTATTCCCAACTTTCCCTTTATTTATTCCAAATTTTCCCTTTATTTATTCCCAATATTCTCCTTGATTATTCCCAACTTTCCCTTTATTTATTCTCATTTTCCCTTTATTTATTCCCAACATTCCCTTTATTTATTCCCAATATTCCCCTTATTCATCCCACATTTCCCTCGCTATTTATTCCCAATTTTTCTCTTCCTTCATTCCCAATTTCCTCTCTTTCTATCCCCAATTTTTCCCCTGACCATTCCCGATTTTTCCTCCCTCCTCACTCCATCGAATCCTCCTAAACCTGGGATTTTTTCCCTGTTTTTCCTGGAATTGCTGCCAGTAATTGTGACAGAGAAGACAAACATCCTCCTGCGCTACCTCCACCAGCAGTGGGACAAAAAGGTGACATTTGGGACCCAAATTCCCAACTTCTCCCCGGGAATTTGGGATTTCATTCATCCCAAAAAACAATTCAGCTATCCCTGGGAATTCCAGCCAGGAAATCCTGGCAAGGCTCAGGAAATGAGGGAAAAATGGGAATTTGGGGGGGTTGGGGGGTGGGAAAATTGGGATTAAAGAGGAGGGAGGGGTTTGGCTGGGAATGATGGGATTTGGGAACCATCACAGTTGGGAATATTGGGATTTGGGAATGCTGGAGTAGGGTGATGCTTGGATGTGGGAATGCTGGGATCGGGAAATTCTGGGATTTGGGAACATTGGGATTGGGAATGTTGGGATTGGGAATGTTGGGATTTGGGAACCATCACATTTGAGATTATTGGGATTGGGAATGATGAAGTAGGGTGATGCTTGGATGTGGGAATGCTGGGATCACAGAATTCTGGGATTTGGGAACGTTGGGATTGGGAATGTTGGGATTTGGGAATACTTGGGTGTGGGAATGCTGAAGTGTGGGATGCTGGGATTTGGGAACCATTGCAACTGGGAATGTTGGGATTTGGGAATGCTGGGATTGGGAACTCCAGGATTTGGGAATGCCAAGCTGTGGGAACTCTGGGATTGGGGAACACTTGACTCGGGGAGTTTGGGAATTTCGGGAATGCTGGCCTGGGGGAGCTCCAGAGATTTGGGGAATTTATGAACTCTCCCACATGGCGGAGAACCTGGGAATGATCCCCAAAACCCCAAACCCCAAACCCAAACCCCAAACCCAAACCCCAGCCAGGGCTGTGCCTCACGGATCACACAGGGGTGCCCACGTCCTGCCAGGGAGCAGGGAACCATCCAAGCCCTGCCTGGGTTGGTCTCGACCCCACAGGGATCATTTCCACCCAGGCTGTGCCAGCACCAACACCTCCCACGAGGGCAGAGCAGCTTTTGTTCCCTGGTCCCACGCAGGTGGCAGCTGCATCCAGGGGGAAATCGTGGGGAGGGACAAGGATGGGAAGGGCCAGGGGTGGAATGGAGAGGTGGGAATTGGGTCAGACTCCACAGGAGCCTCCTCAGCCAGGCCTGGCAGCACCAGAGCCACCAGAACTGAAATGGGAGGAAAAGTTCCATCAATATGGGGGAACTTTGAGAATTCCCTGAGAATCAACCCTGTCCCCGAGTGCCACATCCACACAGCTCTGAAATCCCAGCAGGGATGGGCACTCCACTCCTGTGCCAGGGCTGGGCATCCTTCCCATGGAAGAATTGTTCCAAATATTCACCCTGAGCCTCTCCTCCTGTCCCTGTTCTTCCCCGGCTGCCCCCTCCCGTCAGGGAGTTGTGCAGAGCCACAAGGTCCCCCCTGAGCCTCCTTTGCTCCAGCCTGAGCTCCTTCCCAGCTCCCTCAGGNCAAACCCAAACCCCAAAGCTGTGCCCCTCTCCCGTTGCAGAATGCGGCCAAGAAGCGCGAGCAGGAGCAGGCCGAGCTGGACGGGGACAATTCTGCTCCTCCCCGGAAGCTGCCCAGGACTGCCAGCCAGGACATGACTGAGGACACTTAAACTGCCCCGAAAACCCCAAAAACAGCAAAATCCGGGAATTCTCCCCTCCCCCACCCGGCTCTGCACAGCTCCTCCTTCCCTCGCCTGCCTCTCACTTCTCCTCCTCCTCCTCCTCCTCCTCCTGGCCCCCCCACCCGCTCGGC
>VZRF01012162.1:0-43969 GCA_013396875.1 Vireo altiloquus
AACTTCTAAAAACCCCAACACATGCTCAGTCAGAGGCTCATGTAATTACTTGTAATTACTTCTTCCATGTATGAGAACAGTATGAAAAGGAGGAGTCAAACGCCAATTCTTCAGGAAGACAGTGGAGGCAGCATTTTCAGCTGTGCTGCAATAGCTACAGTGAATGCTAGGTAAGATGAATGTGAAGTACTCAGTAAGAAAAAAATCAACTATCACAATATTTTTAGGTAGTATTTCAGTAAATTCCCAACTCATTCACCATTTTTCACCTCACCTGGATCAAGAGAAAAGGTATCAGAGATTAACTCTCCAAATGCCTTAAGAAAATAAGCAAAAAGTTGGCCTAGGCCATCTTCTCTCATCCTCCTTTCCCTCATAAAGCACTTGCAGTGAGTCTACTGGGAAGGAGCATAGGTGGAATAATGAATAAAATAGGTTAAGGTACTGAGAAAAGAGGAGAAGCTGACTGGTAGCAAGGGCAGAGAGACACGATGGTTCCCAGGTGCAGAGAATTAAACAAATCTTCTGCATTTGCAGAGCAGAGGAGGTCTAGAAGTGGATAGGAAATGAGGAAGATTTCTTGAACCTTAGGCCAATGTCTCTTTCAGACTGAATCACTGCCTCTTTGAGTCTGACTCATTCTGACTTGAAGTTTCTTCCTGCTTGGTCAGACCAGGTGAAGGAAAGGTAAGTCCTAAAATTTGCCCACTCTCTCTGTTATCTTGCCTAAGAAGACATACTATTTCTCTCTTAAAAAGTGTTCATATTCCATGTTTAGACTCACTGTTAGCAATTCTGTTGAATTTTTGGTGTCTTCTGCTGCCTTATTTTCTTGATGTTTTTTGAAATGCTGTCAGCTAGTTGACCTGTGTTGAATTCTGTCTGTAATCTGGAGATAAGAAGATCTGTCTCCCACAGACAGCCCATAAACTTTCTAGAAGAACTCCAGATACAAGCATGTGGTGAAGCAGGCTTCTTAAATAAGTTGGTGCTGTGGACAAGGAACTATGACTCATAACTCAAACAGAGGGTATGACGCTTGTGCAAATTTTGGGGTTTTTATTTCCAGATTGTTACATTACTGGATTTTCTTTGAAATTTCATTTGTTCTTTGCTCAGTAACTTCCTGACTTATTTGAAGAGATGTATTTATCCCTGGCATTAGCAGAGAGATGGAAATGCCCATGCAGAAATGAAGCAGATGCGAGAGGGAAAAATCAGAGTTGTGACAAAGTCACTGCCACTTCATGGAGCTCCTGCCTGACATTAAGAAGATCTTGTCAAATATATTCTGCTTCCAAACAAAGCTTATTGATGTTTATGCTTGCTGTGATTCTGAAGCTAACACAGATGTGTACACTGACATCCTGATGCTGACCTGACATCTGTCAGCTGTGTTTGGTCCAGATGGTCAGCAGAGTAGGGACAAACCTCTGCCCTGGGAGGATGTTGCCATCACCTTCAGCAGAACTTCATCACAGAGAAGTGGTCATCAAAAATATATTGAAAAGCTTGAAAACCTTGTTAAAAATCCTAAAATACCATTATGTTCGTCAAGTAGAGTCAAGTCTGCTTAATCACAACTTGTTTGCCAACATCCAATGTTATCAGCTTAATGAAAAAAAAGAAGAAAGTCAGATCTTGTTCACATCTCCTGTTAAACTAGTTTCTGCTTTAATCTGTGTGATGCTGAGACAATGCCAATAAAACAAGCATGATTTAATAATCTCTGACTGTTCTGATCTGAAAAGCACCTTCATTTGGAGACTGATTACTTGGCTATCCATAGAATATTCATGGACTCTACAGGATATTCAGCACTCCCTCTATACTTGCTAAAGATTTCTGCTGGAGTTATAGGTCTTGTTACCTGACATGTGTAGAAGAATAATATTAGCCATTCAAAATACATTTAGGAATAACAAAGCAGAATTAAATTATGATCTATATTAAAATGTTTTTCCAAACTTAAGCAGATTGTTGTTTCTTCAGCTGTGGGGGAGATTCCCTTTCTCCAAGGGATGGCTGCTAAGGAGCCGTATGTGGGACATGGCTCTAAATATTCCTCTTGTGTAGGCCATTCACTCAATGATCAAAGGTGTTTGTGGTTAACAAATTTAAATTTTGCACCTCTCTTTAAAACCAAAACACCGCTTGAATGTCAGTGGTACCAATCAGTATTTTTCTCCTACTCTGCTGCTTGCATGCATTTTATGACCTTACCTATCCCAGGCTGTCTGGGTCATGTACGTTGTTCAAATATCCTTTAAGTCTGCTTACACAAGAAATGCTAATTGAGGGGAAAGATAATCACTCCAGTTTACAGAAGTATTTGCAAATGTGGAACACCACTTTCGCCTGTATTTGGGAACTGGGTGGCAAAATTTGATAACTTTATGTTTGATTGTTATAGTGTAATTATAATCTTATTTATTTTGACTTCTCCTGATTTTTTCTAATCTCTGGGAGATTCATAGAATTCCAGAGTGGTTTGGGTTGGAATGGATCTTAGAGATCACCTAATTCCAGCTCCCTTACTATGAGCAGGGATACCTTCCATTACAGGAGGTGTCTCAAAGATCACCCAACCATGGCCTTTAATACTTCCAGGGATGGTGTGTCCATGCTTCTGGTCAACCTGTTCCAACCTGTTTTGCCTTCACAGTAAAAAACCCTTCCTAACATCTAATCTAAATCTGTCTTCTAGTGTAAAGCCTTTCCCCTTATACTACCACTATCTGCCCACTTTAAAAGTCATTCTCCCCATTTTTTATAAGCCCCCTTCAAGTAATGGAAGGCTGCAATGAGGTCTCCCTGGAGGTTTCCCTGGAGGTTTCTCTTCTTCATGTAGGACAACCCCAACTTTTTCAGTGTGGCTTCGCAGGAGAGGTGCTCTAGCCCTCTGCTAATTTTTGTGGCCTCCTCTGGAGCCACTCCAACAGGTCCATGTCCTTCCCGTGCTGGGATCCCAGAGCTGGATGCAGCCCTGCAGGTGGGGTCTCACCAGAGCAGAGCAGAGGGGCAGAATCCCCTCCCTGGNCTGGCACTTGGCCTTGCTGAACTTTATGAATTTCTCATGGACCCACTTCTCAAGCTTGTCCAGGTGCCCCTGGATGGCATCCCATCCTTCTGTAGTGTTACCCACACTGCTCAGCTTCCTGTCACCTGCAAATGTACTGAGGATGCACTTGGTCCCACTGCTTCTGTCACAGATAAAGATACTGAGGAGCCCAAGCCTTAAGACAGCCTTGAGGGACACCACTCACCACTGGCCTCCATCTGGACATAGAGCCATTAACGGCAACTCTTTGGCTATGTCCATCCAGCCAATTCCTTATCCACAGAACAGTCCACCCTTCAAATCCATGTCTCTCCAATTTGGAGATAGGCATGTTGTGTGGGACTCTCTCAAAGGCCTTCAGAAGTCCAGGTAGATGACATAACTTTGTTTTGCCTGGTTGACCTCGTACACTACTAGCTGCTGCAATGTCTGCTGTGGAATTTGGTTTTTAGGTGGAACTGAGTTGACTTATTTTGTTGACAGATTTTTATAGCATCAAAGCTGGTTGACTCAGTAGCCTCTCTGTAACTTGGTTCCCTCAAACCAGCAGCACAAGGTATATGGATATGGTGCTGTTTCTGGGACCCACTGCTCAGCTGGTATGGCCTGAGCTGGGAGAGGAGTTGGCTATGCTGGGCAGTCCTCACCACAGCTGTGCCTCTGCAACAGCTCTAGGCAGGAGAAGCCAGGACAAAATTACATCCATTAGCGCTTCAGGTATGAGAGTGATTTTGACTTGTTTTTTCTTCTTTTTGTCTTTTTTGTTTTGTTGAGAACTGTGTCCTAGAACTAGGCTTACTATTGCAAGATCAGACTATTAAAGTGCAAATAAACAAAACCTTATTGGGAAAACATAATTTTTCTCAGTCATATCGCTCCAAAGAACTTGAATTCAGGACGTTTAGGTTTTGCCCAAAACTTGCTATGTCAGTTCTCTTTTAACCAGGGGATACCATTATAGATAGAAGGGTAAATGGTCAGGAGATTACTGTCTATGGTTTTGAAATACTCATTCAAAATGAAAGAAGGTTTGTTACTTGAATATGGACATATGAGCAAGCATCCTCTTATTCTCAAGCCATGTCTTGATTGATTTTCTCAACAGTTACAGAAGGTAAATTTACTAGGTCTTGGTTTTCACTGTTTTCTTCCACTGAAGACAATGGAAAAAGCTTCCATTAATTTTGTGGAAGCATGATTTGGGCCCTAGTGACTCTACTTCTATCTTTTCCTACATTTTCCTTTTGAACAACAGACAAATGATACATCCTGAAAAATAGCACCCTAACTAAGGCTGGAGGAAGATTTAAAAATTAATGGAGAGAACTATTACTTTTCTGTACATAATACTGTACACAGCTCTGAAAATTATAGTTTCTGTCATTTGAACACATCTAAGTAATTTTTTTTTTAAGGTGTTACTTTCCAATTTCTGTCCTTGTTAATAATTAAACAGTTAAGAAGATAGTGTAAAAATAGTTTATTGTCTCTTTTTGCCACAGTGAAACAGTTCCCAGATTTGTTTGGGTGGCTTCTTCCCTAACTTTGAACAATGAAAAAGGGAACATGTCCTCTGATAATACACATTTAACATGGAATCTGTCTTAGGAATTTATAGCTGAAAATACCAAAACACATCACTTAGCGGTTATGTAACAGAGGAAAAGGAATGCTCAGAGAACATCCCCCAGAAACTCGCTCCCTGAATTTCTTTCCTGTTCCTCTGTGTCAGCCTGGAGAGGCTAAAAGATGAAAGAAAAATATCCTGTTTGGTCAATGTTGTCTTAAGCCAACTCTGCATTTGCTGCTAAAGATCATTTCAAATGAGGTTGTTGACCCGAAGAGGAATGAGGTGGTAAAAGCTCCTTTTTTCCAGAGTATGTGCATATGTCCAAGTAGCCAACTGTGGCTGATATTGCACCATCCCTTGGGGCTGACTGCCAAGCTGCATCACTAACCAAATCTCTTGCTTGGTCTCCATAGGGTTTTACATAGCACTTTCTGTGTAAAATTATACTGTTTCTGGAAAAATTGCATGATCTATGCTGCTCTCAGACACTCTAAGGACTTAAAAGAGCTCAGATGCCTGTCTCAAACACAGTTAAAGCCACAGAAGGACTTTGCCATGAGATAAGCACAGAATGGAGTGATAGCCCATGTTTTTAAGGAATTGGAAACTTTTTTTCTGCTGCTAAAGCTCTCTCTTTCTGTCTCCTCTCTACTCTCTCTCTTGTGTTCCTTGCTTTTCCTTCCACCCATCCTGCACTCCATAACCTTCCATCTGTTCTCAAAGGCGCTGTGCACCATTTAATTTAGAAGTTAGTAGCTTTGCATTCGTGTGCAGGGTCACAGCCTAAGTCTGACTCAGGTCCTCCCAGAAAGCTGGCCATGGAGTGCTGGAGTGTGGGGCCCCCCCTGGGAAGAGGGGACCCTGAGAGAGCACTCCCCAAGTTACACAAGAGGCTTCTCTCACAGGATGCCCTGTTCTGTCGTGCTGATGTACCCCAGTTCTGTTTCCTGCTCCCCCACTGCCCCCTGTCCCTCGGCCACCCCCATCTGTTTCCCAATGGTTCCCATACCCTGACCCTGCCCATGCACAGCCCCCAGGCCCCCTGATGGTTGGCCCCTGATGCTCTCTCCACCCCTATGATCCCATAGTTAATCCTGAACCCTTCCCATGAGTCTTGTCTTTGCCCCTGGACAATCCAGGTGGGCAGCTGGAATAAACATCTCTGAAGACCTGTGCCAAGACCCTTCCCTGCTCTTTGCCACTGACGCAGATGCTTCTGGAAGGTTGCGGCACCATATCACCCAGCCCCTGGCCACAACACTGGAGTATTCTCTCTGTGCCAGCAGTCCACACACACACTACACAAACACGCCCCACCAAAACTCAGGAATTAGGCTCCCATTTTCATTGAACTTGCAGCTGCTTTCACTGCATGAAATTGTCAATTTCACTACATGCTTTCAGTGCTCAGCTTGAGATTGCAAGCTTCCTTGTGTCATGCCACCACTGTTAATGGATCAGTTGAAAATGTGAAAAACAGAGTGTTCAACCCAAACAGCCTAAGTGACTCAGGAAAAGCCTGATTACAACTACCTGACACTGAAGCAGAAATGATATCTCTTTTCTCTACTTGCTTTCTTCCCATCCTCATTCACTGTTCAGATTGAAAAATCCTCTCTGCCTGTCCTCATGCTTCCAACTTTTCTCTGCCAATATGGTTTGACTACTGGCTCCACTGTGCAGGCTGTATGGTGAGGGCACATCCTTCCTCTGCAGCGCTGCTGCCCAGGCAATCCACCACGAACTCTAGGTCGCTTGGCAGAGCAGCTTTGCAGCAAAAAACCTTCACTGGAGGGTTTGTGGCATACCCATGGTTGTGGGGAGGCAAGTGCTTGGATGGCAATGCCAAGGATTAGGATAATGGGTGATACCACCCCACCTCTGCAGCCCCATGGCACATAGCACTTGTCCTGCATCATGTGGTCACCTCCTGTGAGGCACCAAGCAGAAATGTAGCAGCAATTGTGCACTACAGCCTGCAATTAAACACAGCCAGCAATAAAACTACACACAGCTGGGAGAAGCTCTCACTAGATGGCAAAAGACAGAAAATGTGTAACTGTTATCTTTGGAAACCAAAATAAAAGTAGCTTCCGAAAATGGCAGTTATTTCATGTCCTGGCTGGTAAAGGAAATCATATTAATAATACACAGAAATAAATTAGGATACTGCTTCAAAAGTCTGTCTTTCATACATTTCATCAGTATAAGTAAATATGTAGAACCACAGTTTTCATCCCATGCCAGTTAAAGGGAAAACTTGTTTGAGAGGTAAGTCCCTACTGTTATTGATACCCATCTAGTATGTACCATGCTTCAGCTGAGGGACATGTAAAAACTTCTGGGATAAGTACAGCAAATACTTCTAAATTTCTAATGAAACTTTAAAAGCCATTTAGATATTAAATTAATGAATACCATTTTCCTTTCAGTTGTGAAGGCTGGTATCAATGGCATTGCACAGATGTGGAGAGAAATAATTTTGGATGGAGGGTAATTACCTTACAGTAGTATGGAAGCAAAATTAGTTAAATCACAGAATCATAGGAAAACAAGCTATATTGTAAATAAGTTGGGTCAGTGCCAAATTAAAGCTAATGGGAATTTTTTTAATCCACCTAGGAGGTATCTTGCTGTATCAGAAAAGCTCATGACTTATAACAATTTTGATTCTTAATCTCATGCATATGCTTTAACTGCTGGCTTCACAGTTAGTAAATAATTGCTAATATGAACCTATTTCTTACAGCATTTTAAAAATGTTCTAACTTGTGCAAACTTTATACAAATAATTTCACACACTGCACAGAGAATATAGAAGCTCAATGACTATAATACCCCAAGGAAATCTGTGGCCATGGAAAGTTCCTAGATTTGTTCCTGGATGGGGTAACCCAAAACAACTAAATTGTGTGGGAACACTATTGCATTGACTGTGAAATGACAAGTATGCATTAGAAATTTCCATTACTTGCCAATAAAACTGAAATGTCTGTCTAAAAGCTATCTACATGGCCAAAGAAATACAACCCTGAATTTCTCCAGTCTGGTATCTGTAATTTAGCAGTAAAATCACAGAAATTTCTTTCTTGCAATAATGCCTTGAGAGTATAGAAAATAAGCATATTGTGGCAGGGTAAATTGAGTAATTTGAAAAATAATAGTAAGTTACTTTGACTATGGGAAAAAAATCCAGTTTCTTAGCAAACATTCAATTTCAGACAAAGAGCTGATTTATCATTTATGTTTAATAATATTTTTGCCTCTCTCTTTAAAATGTGAGAGAATTGTTCTGTATTTTTGTTCTTTGAATTTCACATACATGGCTAGTAAAAAAAAAAACCTAGAAAATTTAAATTAACAGACCTTAGATAGTATTACTTAGAAATAAATATAGATGCAAATATCACTGTAGTATGTAAATATAAATGAGTAATCATACAGAATATGCATATGCAAACTGTCTGACTCCAGGTGGACCGGAATCAAAGGTTAACATCACACTATTAATGCAGTACAGCAATGATATAACTCCAAGAATCATGCAAGAAGTACAGAAGAAAGGAGCTCCCCTTTTCGCCTGCTGTGATTTCTGGTACGTTGTGAGAGCCTACAGTGACCTTTACATGGATGGAATTTGCAACAACACAGTTGGCAAAGGGACACATTTGGAATAACAGCTATACAAAATTCTTCTTGCTCAGATGTGCAGAGCCACATCAGAGCACAAAATGCTGAAGAGCTATATGGAATTCTTGGGAATATCTAGAACCTGGAGCAAACTGGCACAGAGTTATTTTTCTTTTCTTCCCTCTCATCTTCATGTCTGTTGTGTAGGGCTTTGCTTCAGTATTTCTGCATCTTATCCCAGCAATAGCCAGGAAAGACTCAGGAAGAATCCATTGAAATTAACTTCTAAATCATACACACTTTGGTAGGAATCAAGTTAGACTTAAATGCAAAGAAGCATTTCTGCTGTTTCTACAAAGCTTGGGGAATTCAGCACTCAGGGCTGAGCTGATCACCCAATTCCCATGCCCACTTTGGAGCTGGGAGGAATCTCTCCTGAGCTGGTCCTCTCTCCCTGGACAACTGCAGCCTGATCAAAACTTCAGTGTAAGCACTGTAAAAAGGCATTCAGGGACTGTTATAAAAAGTGTAGCATGTTCTACTCTTCGTGTGTGGAAATGTGAAATGGAAATTACATTTGTTTGGACGAAAGCTGCCACTGATGGACTACACTGAAAATGTGTTGTAGGTTCCTGTAAAAGAGTCAAAGCTAATTGAGAAAGCCCAAACCCATAAGAGATGACCTTTCCACGTGGACTTTACACCACTACTATGGAGGTGGTACATGTTCATTTCCAGGACTTTTCTTTCATTCTCAGAACTCCTTCCAATCATCTTTTGTATTAATGCACCAAATATTGGTTAAAAAGAAACATGGTAGTCTACTTAGTGTGTTGTAAGAATTTTAAGAAATATTTTTTGTTTTACACAATTGACCTGTGTGAATATAGAACATGGCTCTGGCTGTGGTCTTTTGGATAAATAACTGGCAATGTTTTTGTGCTTTTGAAAAAGATTTACTCTGGCTCTTTGCTAAATTTTGTGCTAGTTAAGAGAAATATTACTCCAGAAGAAAAATCTTCCATATATTTACAGTACAAGCATAGTTGATCTTTAATGGGCTGTTCCTGGCCATAAATAAGAATACTTAAAAGTGGTGTCGTAGCTCAGTATTCTGAGCAAAGTTCTGGGAGTTGAACAGCTCCGATGCTTCGTCTTTTGGATGTACCCAGAATGCTTTCCTGGTTCTTGATTGGAGTTACCCCAAAAATCCTTAGGCCCTCAGTACAACTGGGCGGCACCTATTTAAGGTTGGCCCCATTTTACTCAGCACATTTAGAGGAAAACATATATTTTATTTTTGTAAGTGGCTGTCCACTTAGTCAGCAGACTAGTCTCACACATTTGTCAACAATGTGATTTCAAAATCTCTGCATGAGAGGCAGTAGGAACACATGTGAGAGGCAGGGAAGGTAAGATGGACCGCCTTCTTCACTTACTGCATGTATTTAGAACACCAGAACGCTTTTGAGGTGTTCTAATCTCCTGCTTTTAGGCTTGCCACATTGGTTTGAAGGAGGAATAGGTTTTTTTCTATTCAGCTGTGTAAAAGGCATGCTGACTCAATTAAATTAATGCAAAATTCTAAGAAAGACTTTATTTCCAATTTCCAAAAGAGTAAGCATGAGTTTAAAAAAAAGTGATGCTGGGGAAATGAAATAAAGCTACCCCTGGTTTGCATACCCCCAAGGTCGAAGTTCAGAGATCTCCTTTTATCTCCCTCAATCTAACTATTTGGGATACAGTGGATGATCCTCTTCTTGACAGTTCTCAGAGCATCTTAGAAGATTGGACAAATGTGATTCACCATCTGCATTTTACTATTGGCTATCTTTATCCTCTAATTCGGTATCTGTTTGTATGTTAGCAGTGTGACACAAACAGGTAAATGGAGTGTGTTCATTCTACTCATTACTAGCTTTTCATTGGAGCCAGATATGATAGTGGTCCATGGTTCGGTACAATTTTGGGGTGATTGAGCAGAAGAGAAATGGTAGATCTGGGGCAGATCAGGGGCAGTCAGACTGTGGGGGTAACACAAACATGACTGTTTTAACAAGGCAGACTTGTTCTCTCCAGCTCACCTGCACACTGACATTGGGGGCAAGGTGAAGTGAAGAGCTGGTGTGGTTTGGGAAGCTGACTCAGGGGCCTTGTACTGCCCGGACACCTGATTGTGCCCATCTGTCCCTCTAGGTGACAGCAAGTAAGTAGTGATGCTGCTAAAAGTCTCTGTGTGAGGCCTGCAGGAGCCCAATCCCTGGAGTCATATGCTACCAGCATTCTCACTGGCATCGCCTCTGTTTCAAGCAGCTCTCACTTCACCTCTGTAAGAAGCTGATGCTCAGTGACGACATCTGACCAGAAATATGGGACTCATGAGCCTTGCTGACACTGTTTTATAGAAACCAGTGAGGCAGGTAAACAGTCAGTCACTCCAAACCCTCCTCACGGCCTGTGTGTGGGATTTGCTGCTCCGCAACTAATACTGCAGAGTGAAGAAAGTTGGATTGAGTGATATGAATGCTGTAAGGAGGGTCAAAATCCATAAAATGACAATCTCATCTCATTGGGGCAGGGGGCTACATTTTGCATTTTATTTAGTACAGTGCAAATCCTTAATTCACGGGGAGTCATGTGCCACACCTCTTCCTGTGCATGTTGCAGACAAGGCAAAATGTGAAAGGAAAACTTCTCTGTTTAAGGCACCCTGTAACCAAAGGAAAGATGTATTGGGCTGAAAGCCAGAATTTCTAAGAGTATTTCTTCCAAAGACTGTTGCTAATATTTCCACAAGGCACTATGGTCATTATTGAGCGAGGTTTTTCATTCTTCTGCCAGGGAAGAGAACTCCAGTCTCCAAAGTGACATATCTAAGTCAATTCCCTCTGCATGCCAAATTGAAATTCCCAATTACACAATCTGCAACTCAAAACCTAATCACTAGACTAAGAATAACCAAGGTATCCTGGCACCCAGCATTACTCTTGGCTCCCCTAAGCTGTTTACCTCTAGGATGCAGTGTATGTTCTGTATGTCTCTTGGGACTGCTCTGCATGCAGCATAAACACCTAGGTGCTCCTCATGTGGTATCGAGGGTCTTCCTGGAAGCTCTGAGACCATTATGCTCACTGTATGGGCCTTGGAAACTAAGCTACTGTTATTTTTCTCCAGAGGAACAGTCCCTAACTTGAAGTAAAACCTGGTGATGTGTGCATTTTAGACTAAGAACTTCGCTCAGCCAGGCTGTTACAGCAGCATTTTGCACTCAAACCTCCGCATCCTGGCACATCTGCACAGCCAGTCAGCACTCACTGGATGCTCACCAACTTCCTCTTCAGCTTCTGAGGATAAGAGATGTTAAGGAGAAGTGCCAAGCCCTTCTGCTGACACTGAGGTAACAGAAGTTCATGTCTCGCTGTTCCTCATCTGGCACCAACATCTCCTTAAAGCTGAAGATAAAATTTACAGCAGTTGTAACTGTGGTGCAAAGTTTCTCAACTGCATGAGTTAGCTTCTCGAGTCATTGCATCAGACACAACAATATGGAGCTGCAGGGAGATTAACAGACCTCTCTTTAGAGCAGGAAAAGTAGTAAGTAACTGCTTGTTTGGTCCTGAGCACCATTAATGCACTAACAAAGGGTCCTGAAAAGACCTGTTTACAAATCCTCGGTGACAGCAGTCCAGTGTAAGTAGAGAGTTTCAGCTGAGAAACTCAGACTTGACAATAAACTTTTTTGCTTTCACAGATCTAAAATAAATACAACTTTAAAATGTAGACCTTAATATAACTTCAATGAAGATTTTGTGCATTAATTCCTTTCAAGCACAGTCCTTGTCATTAACATCTTCCATTGACAAACAAAGAATGTATTAGAAAAGAACCTTGCCAGCAGAAGAAAGTATTTGGCTTGTCTTGGTGTTGCCAAACATTTATTTGTAATTTTCAAGGACATTTGAACAAAAAAAGAGTCCACAGCTTAACTCCACAAGTTAAATTTAGTTTTATAGTCAGTGTCCCTGCTTTCAGTCTAATACTGCACCCATTAGTTTCAGTGTCTGTAATTAAAAATTGCTGGGAATATGCACAGAATATTCCTAGCTTTCATTGATGAGCTCAGAACACTGATCAGTTAAGGTTCCAAAGAACTGGCTTTCCCTGTTCTTTGTTTTGCCTAAATTCAGATTTTGTCTGAAAACCTTTTTTGCTTAGCACACACACTGTTACACATAACAGCTGTACTGGCATGGAAAAGATACACAGGCAGCGCTTCAGAGTACTGTGTCTCTACCTGAGAGTTCAGTGTTGCTGCAGGGGTAATTTTGTTTTGTCCAGCAAAGACAGGAGAGCTCAGAGGGGGCACGTGAGACAGAATTGAGTGTTCAGAGTCGGGTACAAGGAGGCTGAAGGTGGGTGGTGGTGGAGGTGAAGAGACAGGCAGACACTGCCAGTAGAGGCTCTTCAGGACACACTGACGCATTACCAGCTATCAGACACATGCTGATGTATGTCACATTTGTCCCTTAGTTTGAACAACTACTGTTAATCCTGGACAAATAGCTTTCATAACTGTGAGATGTCCCAGATGGATGGAATGACAGGTGTGATTTATGTTGAGCTGCAGTGTGCAGACTTTAATTGGTCCTGGAACAAGGTGAAAGAGCAGGTGCGTGTACCACATTCAGTTCTCCTCTCCTTGGATAACTCAACCATCATGCTTCTTGGAAAGGGCCTGGTGTGGTAGATCGTGTCTGGGATCCCCATGTCCTAAGTTTTAACCAGGTGACTGCAGAAGTAGTGAAAGAAGCCTCCAAGTGCCTGACTCATGAAGGACTGCGTATGGTGCCCTGCTGATGAACTGTCTGAGTACATCTCATGAACAACAAAGAAACCTAAGGTGACTGTGCACTGCACCTGGGAGAAAGAAGCTTGGTTTTTATGTTTAATCAATTATTTCCCTGTGTCACTCCGCTGGCAGTAAGGTGTGCAAGAGAAATCCTGTCAGGGTCCTCAGACTGACTGCTGAGGCAAAAGGCTCACATGTGAAAAGCTTCAGCAGCTGAGACAACTATTAATCTCCACACTCACAGGAAAACTGCTCAGAGGCCAGGAAGCTTGTCTGGTCCTGGGGGTTTTGCATGCAGACCCAGGACACACACCCACCCCCACACATACACATATCAAACATGGTTAATGGTAGAGAACAGCAAAGCTTGATGAGCTTTCCATATCTTCTCTGGAAAGTGTTTGCATTTTTTAAAGGAAATTCTAATTTCTTTAAGGCAAAATTTCCAAAGCTTTCTTGTATTGAGCTCGAGGTTTCCATGTAAGTTCAAGGTAATGATATCTGCCAGCTGTGTAGTTGCAATATCTACAGAGGAACATTGAAGATCTGTGTTAGTTTGGGACTCACAAAAAGTAATTCATTACGCATAATGGTGATGTTGGCAGTGCATGCCAAATGGTTAAATCTAATGTAGCATACAGTTTCATTAAGGCACAACAAAATTAATCTATCCCTTCCCACCAGGAGGTTTAAACAAAAGCAATGGGGAAGGGGATGCATGGAAAAAAACAGCAATTCATTAATGAAATGAAGACATGTAAAATAATTAAGCTTATAACAATAGATTAAGGGACTAAATTTTATTTTCTGTCCAACATGCACAAGTCAGAACCCTAGCATTGGGTGTTATTTAAATGAAACTTTAGATGTCTTCCAATTTTCTTCCAGGGAGGAGATGAACAAGCAGACCAAAATGAAACCACTAGTTCCTTTGAATACCTTTATTCTGTTTTTGCAGAAACTGCCCATGGTGATTATTTGCATTCAAAGACTGGCTTTAAATCTCCAGTGGGAAATTGCAAATGAATGAGTTCACTCAAAGAATAAGAGAGAAAGAGTTGCCACTAAACTGGTGTAGAACAATTTGTGTAATTAATAATATTGAAACTAAGGGACAAACCTAAATTAATGGAGGTATAGAGCTTTCTCTTGCTTTATTAGTTATGATAGAAGGCACAATTTTCTTTCCTATATAACAGAGTTATTTTCTTTTCAGTAACATAGGTGTATTTTTTAAACCATTCTGTGCCTTAACAGATGCTACTTACTTTGTGGTGTAAAGAAAAATGTTTAAATCAATACACTATATTTATTCAGGATAAGAAATAACCCAGATGCACAGACCTTTGAATAAACCAAGTAATCAAGACATCTTCTGGTCTTTTGTACTTTAATTTTTTAATTTAGCTGAATACAACAGGAGTTTTCTCTCTATTTTCTGTTTAGAGCTCTCGGCTCTATTCTGGAGGACAGAAACCCTAAGCACCCAGCAGTGCTTAGGGGATGAGGTGAATTTAGGGCACAGGGGAGATTTTGGGGAAGCTCTGCAATGACTACAACCCTGGGAGCACAGGACTCCCATGCCTAAGGCTCACTCCAACTCCACTTCTGTGGACCTGGAGTCTAGTCTGTCTATAGCATTGCCTGGATGTGAGCAATGAAGCATGGATGTCATATGCTAGCCTTTTGTCCCACTGAGTAGCCAAAGCTGGAGCACTGGTATGTTTTGAAACTCATGTGAGAATCCATGAGACCTGTCAAGAATATAATGCAACATTGAAAGCCTCAATGGATACGCTGAGACCCTGACAGTTCCCTTTCCAAAATTACTCTGCCAGCATCTAGAATGGAAGAGAAGATTGGCAGGCAGCAGTAGCACAATAAGAGGTAGTCTTGTAGGCAACATGAATCTATGATCTCAAGGAAAATATATCACACCAAACTTGGCAGCAAGTCCATACCCCAAAATGGAATCAGGATCCACAAGGTCTCAGGCAAGCAGATGCAACAGCAGAGCAGGTGACTGTACCCAGCATCCCACCCCAGCAGAACCAATGCAGTGGCACATTCAGGTATCCCTGAATTCAGGAAGACAGGGCTGGTAAGTACCCAAAATGAGGCACTGCCAATAAGGTCTTTTCTTAAGTACTAATGTTAGTGGTAGCTGAAGAAGGGAGGTATGGGGAGCTATTTAAGCAGCTTTAGTCTGAGCCAGCTGGAGCTCATACTATTGTTCAGGAGCCCCTCATGCTCTGTCCTGATCATGCCTATCTTCGATGCTCAACCTGCTGCTCCAAGGGAATTCCGCACAGGGAAATGGCACAAAGATGGGGAAAAACAATGGACTTTATGGTAGTGTGTTCAACGAGACTCCCAAGACTCAAGGTCGGGCTGGCAGGTTTTAGGTGTTGTTTCAAAAATTTTGTAAGTTGGTATGTTCCAAGACCCCCCTCTTCTGTTGTACCTAAGTTTTGTGTTCCTTTGACTCCTCCCTAATCCCTCCCACAACCTCAGTACATGGGCATTCTCCTCCTTTTGTTCCAGTGCCTTCCCTGTCCATCACCTCAGTCCCTCCCAAGGAAAGTGTCAGTCCTTCTTACCCCTAGCCCTTTTGCCTAGAAAGTTCTTCGTCCCTTGAAGCCCCATTGACCCTCCCAAAAGACAATCTTCCCTATATATATCCTCATATATATAGATATCCTCATAATATATATCCTCATAAGTCCAGTGTTTCTTAGTCCGTCCCGGAACCCCTCCTCTGATTGTACCCGATTGGTTCCTAAGAAGTCCCCTCCCCATGAACCTCCTCCCTTTAAAAGGTCCCTTCCCCTGAGAGTAAAGCCTTCCTGGATACACAGTGACAAGGAGTCCTCCTTCATTCCTTGCCTCAACCCTTCCATACTCAGTTCCAACTGGCAGCCTTGCAGCAGGAGCTGAGCCACTCAGTTTGGCACTCTCTTCCCAGCTCAGAAGAGTTGGCTGATGAGCCTATACTGGCACAGGCAGGGGTGCAGACCCTCTGCTCCCCCAGCAAGGGACTGTGCTGTGTCAGCACTTGGTCCAGACTTGGGTAAGCTGAAATCTTCTCTTTGAATTGTTTGTTCCACTCCAGGACTTCCCTTCTGTTTCCTACAACCACAAACATTTTAGGGTGCTGATTCTCCTCAATCTAGTGTCCTTGTGCCTTCACTGATTTCAAAGGAAACATACAACTTGAAGGGCCTAAATTCTGATGTCTGATGTAAGAGGCAATGACATACTGATTTTGTAAAGGCAATGGTATCTTGGAAGGCAGTGACACACCTCCTCTGAGTGCAGTACAACAGGTATTGTTATTATTTAATATATCTCACTTAGTGAAATTGGTGCACCTCTCTCTCTGTCCTGTCCATCCTCTTATCAAACTGCCTAAATGAGGAATACCCATATAGCTGATAAATTGGTTTTCATGATACTGCTTCAGAGTTAGCTGACAAGTGGTAAAATGAATGGACTCCAAAGTAATTCCTTAGGTACTCACTTTGTTCATCGTAATTGATTAAGCGGGTATTTTAAAGATAAATGTGAAAACAATATTTTTTATTTCATATTTATTGAGTGATGGTGGCATGTCACCAAACTGGATCTCTGCCCTCTGCATAGTTAATTAATCTAATGGGCATTCCAAAACTGATTACCAGAAAATTCAAGAATCTAGAGTTAAATATGCCAGGTCATAGAGAGCAGACAGAAGTGCTCTTCATCTGGAAAACAATCTATTGAGCCATTCTTCATTTTTAAGGTACAACTCATCTTAACCTCTTAATTGCAAAGATTTGACAAGATATCCATGGTATATGATAGATAACAGTGACACTTTGGTAAATATACCCTATTCTAGAAGAAAATAATAGTCTTAGAGAGATGACCCAAGAGGTCCTGAGGTAATAGAAGACTACTGGTGAAAAATCTGAGAGTTAAAGAGCATTCCTATAAAAAGGCAACATAGATGACAATGCAGCTTGATGCCGTAAGTTTTAACTTTTATATTTTTTCAAATCCTGTACTGCCTAGTGTAACTCTGAAGTTTCCTGTAGCTTGTTAAGTGCTGTTCTCTTATACTAAGATAGACATAACAAAGCCTCTCCAGCTTGCTCTCCAACAACACCCAGACTGTCCTAGGCCAAAATGTGTAAACCTTCATCTTGGAGAGAGGGGGAAAGCTTGGGGAAATCACATCATTAGCTAAAGTTCTAATTGGTGAATTTATGCTGATATAAAATGTGATGAACTTCTGACCTGTCATTCATTTTGAGATCCACTAAGGCAGGACCTTCTGGAACCAGAAGGTACCTCTGAAAGCCTTTCAAATAAATAGCTCCTTTATTCCTTTATTCCTTTATTCCTTTATTCCTTTATTCCTGTCTAGTCTCTGTTTCCAGGTAACCATTTAAGGCATCAAGCTGAAGTGCCTCTACACCAATGGGTGCAGTGTGGACAACAAACAGGAGGACCTGTAAGACACTGTGCTGCTAAAAGGCTATCAACTTGTTACCATCTCTGAAAGTTGGTGGGATGAAACCCACCACTGGACCGTGGCTATTGATGGCTACAGGCTGTTCAGAAGGGACAGGCAAGGCCCTCTGTGGGTTGCCCTCTTCATCAAAAAATGAATGGAATGTGAAGGGCTCTCTCTGAAGAACAGCCACAAAAAGGTTGAGAATTTTTGGGTGAGAATCAGAGAATGAAGTAACAAAGGGAACTTTTTGGACTGTGCATATTACAGGCCCCCTGATCAAGGGGAGCCTATTAACTACAAAATCTGCTTGCCTTAGCTATGGGAGGCACTGTGCTTGCAGGCCCTTGTTCTTCTGGGGGACTTCAATCCCCAACATCTCAGGTGAGCTGTAGTCAATCCAGGGCACTGCTGGAGTGCATGGAGGGGAACTTCTGAAGCCAGGAAATGGACAGCCCTGACAGAGGAGATCTGTTACTGGAGCTGATGGTCACCAGTGCAAGTGAGCTCATGGGTGACGTCAAAGTTGCAGGCAGCCAGGGCTGCAGTGAACATCACTGGTGAAGTGTCTGCATGAGTGGACAAGGGAAGACCCATGGATGATGTTTATCTGGATTTTTTAATGTCTTTGACATGGTCCCCCCAACATCCTTAACTCCAAATTGGATGGATACAAATTTCATGGGTGGATTGTTTGGTGGATAAGGAATTGGATGGATGAACAGAGCTAGAGAGTTGTGAAAAATAGTTCAGCATTCAAGTGAAGGTTAGTGACAAGTAGTGTCTCTCAGGAATCTATACTGGGACCAGGATTGTTTAATATTTCTATCAGTGACACAGACAGCGAGGTCAAGTGCACCCTCAGCAAACTTGCAGATGACTGCAAGCTGAGTTGTGCTGTTGGTGCACCTAAAGGATGGGATGCCATCCAGAGGGACCTGGACAAGCTCAAGAAGTGGCCCCTGGGAATCTCGTAAGTTTTAACAAGGCCAAGTAGAAAGTCCTGCACGTGGATAGAGGCAACCCCAGTATCAACATAGCTGGGGGGTGAAGGGATTGAGAGCAGCCCTGATGAGAAGGACTTGGGGATGGTGGTGGATGAGAGCTTGGACATGACCCAGCAATGTGCACTCTCAGCTCAGAAAGCCAAATATATCCTAGGCTGCATCCAAAGACTGAGTAGGTTGAGGGAGGGGATTCTGCCCCTCTTCTCTGCTCTGGTGAGATCCCACCTGGAGTCTTGCATCCAGGTCTGTGGTCCTCAGCACAGGAAGGAGCAAGTCCAGGGGAGGCCAAAATGATCAGAGGGCTGAAACAAGTCTCCTATGAAGAAAGACTGATAGAGTTGGAGCTGTTTAGCCTGAAGAGAGAAGATTCCAGAAAGACCTTATTGGCCCAGTACTTAAAGAGGCCTTTTAAAAAAATTGGGTACAGATTTCTAGCAGGATCAGTTGCAACAGGAAAAGAAGTAGTGGTTTTATACCAAAAGAGGGTAGATTCAGACTAGAAATAAGGAATAAATTTTTTGCAATGACAGTGGTGAAACACTGGAACAAGCTGTCCAGGTAAATGCCTCATTCCTGAGGCTCATTCAAGGTCATGTTGGAAGGGACTCTTCCAAACCAAGGACCACCCAAGGTGTTTGAAGATATCCCATAATAGAAGATGTCCATTTCAGGGAGGCTGAACTAGACATCCTTAAAAATTCCTTTCAAACTAAAGTGTTCTACAATTCTATGATTTTAAGATTTCACACAACTGTGGGTGTTCAATTCCTCCTCTACAGTCATGACCCTGTCCATTTCTTCTGCTTTTGATGCTACATGTCTCATATCCTGGCACTAGTGTCAGTTCATCTTAGCTCCACAGAGCAGCTGTTCCATTTTACTCTCAATGCTGGTCCTGGCACGGCAGTGGTTTGATTTTTGAGTTCATCAGGAGTAGGACTGCAACCATTACCAGTCACAGCTCTGTCCTGCCTTGTTCATGCATTGACAAAGTCCTGGTCCCTGGTGCTGGTGACTTCCAGAGTACAGCCAGCTTGTCACTAAACTCCAGTGTCTGGACATGTCTCTAAATAAAGAAGAAAAGTGAAATATGAAAACAGCATTTCTGTGGAGACTTCTGAATTCCCCCTTTCACAAAACATTAGCAGAGAAAAGAAAAAACAACCCAGACTGGCTGTCAGATTCACTTGAGTCTTCAAGGTCAGGACTTAGGGAAGACTGTTTTATTTGTGCATTGAACAAGTCATATCTAGGATCCAATGGGATGAGACAAATTTGGCAGCCAGCTATGTCATTCTCAGAGTGCCACTCTGTAAGAAATCCTTGTGAGATTGGGTCCCCAGCCAAATAAAGGTGTTGCTCTGACAGCTGAGCAGACACCAACAAGCTGAGAAGATCTTGTTGACCTCCTTTCCCATGACTGGCCTTTCCTGGAGCCAAAACAGAGAGATGTAGTTTACAGCACTCTATGGACTGTCCTGAAAGATGTTTGGTCATGCTGATCCTATGCTGGAGTATCCACCAGGGAAATCTGGTGTGCCCTTTTCATTGCAAGGTTAGGACACAAGTGGGAAATGGGTAGGGAACATCCAATCAGGTATATTTGAGAGTCTTTGGAGACCACTGTAGACTCCCGGCTTGCTCTGTAAAGCAGAGAAGCCAGAGGCTGAGACTGTTTTCCTAAATCTACTTAAAATTATAAATCACCAGCTGGCAGATGCTTATAGTATACAGTCTTTTTTCCATCAAACTAATGAAACTTTTGAAATTAATTAATAGGACCCTGAAAAACTCCCAAAGCCTTGTTTTATTTTTAAATTAACACAATTTTCAATGAGATGAGAGATACAGGCCTAAATACTGCCATCAGTTATGCACACGTCCCTACTGCACACAGATGATTTCACTGCTAAATGATCCCCAAGTATGACATGCAAGGATCTGCATGTTCCCTCTTTGTGAGATGGAAACAATTCAGCAAAAATGGACGGCTTTTATCTCTTCTTATAAAAGATTAGTGTGAGTCATTTGATTCCACTTTAAACTGTTTTATATTTATTGTTTATATAGTTATTCTAGGCATCTGCATCCTCAGAAGTTACTTAAAAGCTGCACTTGTCAAAACCTGTCAATTATTGCTTCAGTCACAACTTGCACAGTCACTGAGAAAGCAACAGAAAAAGAAATTTTAAACTCATTTGGATGTCAGAATTTCACAGTAGGAACCTATCTCTGTGGATATCAGTGTCACCTTCTCAAGGAATACTGTATGAGTTGGTTTGAAAGAAACTGCTCCTGAGTGAGCAGCTCATCGGACAAGAAAGACTAATGGTAGGTGTTAGGGGATTCTGGCTAGTGGCAGGGGGAAGACATTGCAGAAAAATAGGGCTGGCACTAAGGAAAATGAGATAGGAAAATATATCTCAAATGAGTGTTTTGGCATGTGGGTAGCTAGATCAGTAAACTCAAAAAAGAGCCAAGTGTTACTTCACTTGCAGTATAAAGGTATCTATTTTGTTGGCCAGCACCCAGAAAAACCTACAAGAAGTGGAGTTCCTGGTCTTTGAACACTTTGAGAAGTGGTGGATCTGGCAAAACCATTGTTTCAGACAGCAACATGCAGCCAGAACGGAGGGGTGAAGGCTGATATGCACACAAAAGGTGCATGGGACCTCTCTGGTCCAGCTATGAAACCCTGGGCCAGGAGCAGGCCACCACTGCACCATCAACCACTCAGCACATGAGTGGAAGGGTGAACTCTCCTAGAAATGGTACAAATCCCAGAACGCTGACACCAATGATGGGATGCCAATAGTATAATGAGACCGTAAAGGGATCTCTAGGTGATGTCTCTTTTCTACACAGATATTTTTAACTTGTTCAAGTAGTAATCCTGAAATTATAGGAAACTTTTCATGGTTAGTTTCTCTCTGCACTTCTCTGCCATTTCAGCCTCATGGTTTTTTTGGACTGGAGTATCAATTAATATAATAAACACTAATACAAAATAAAAAAAATAAATAAAAGGAGAGAGTCTAGTTATACCCATGTTTCTTTGAACATTCTTCAAAGTAAAGCACAGGGACAGTGTGCCTCAGGTTAGATCTAGAACTAGATTCTTCAGTGGGAAATTGAGAATTGGTTGGGCACAGCACGGAGGTCCCACAACTCCAGGACTGCAGGCAGAGCATCTCTCCTGCAGGCTGCAAAGTCTCCCACCTGTTGCATTTCCCCAACTTGGGGAGAGCTGAGAAGGCCTAAAGAACCCAAAAGTTTTCCTGTTAGGTAAAAGTTCTAGTTAAGGTGTTCTGTTCATTTCCAGCTCTGCTTTGTGCCATTGTCAGTTGTTGATCTGTACCCCGGTTACTATGGTTATTCCTTTCCCTGAACACTGTTCCTCCCCTTAGGATGGCCATGCCCATTTCCCCACCTTCCAAGTGGTGCCTCCCTGGCTTTCTCCTCCCATTACCCCTGCCCACTGGGCGGAGGATCCCTGCCAATCCCCTGAAGGCACACCTTTCCCTCTGGAAAGTTCCCTTTCCTTCGATGTGCCATTGGTTCCCTCTCAGTAGTTCCTCCCTTGCTGTTTCCCCATTGGATCCTAAGCTATCCACCCCTGAGCCCTAGTTTCATTGGTTCCTATGTTCTCCCTCTCCCTGTATAAAATTCCTTGCACAACCCTTCTCCTGGTCTTTCTCCTCTGAACTCATCACAGCCAATAAAGCTGCTGATACTCATGGGACAGACCCCTCCTCTTTATTTCTTTATCTCCACGGGTGCACGTCCAGGAAGAAGCAGCCTCCTGCCAAAGAGGAGACCTCCAAGTCTGACATACAGCAGCAAGCCACATGGCCACTGGGACATCTGCTGTGTCACTTGGTTGAGCCTCGGGCAGCTCACTACCTGTGTCAGTTTGGCACCCGACGTGAGGCCTTCCAGACGAGAAGGATTCATCGAAGATGTCCCTGGGGGTCAGTGAAGATCCCAGATGTGAGTCTTGTTGGGTGGCAGCAACCCCTGAGAGTACACCATGCTGACTTTTCTCCAGCCATGAACCAAGGCTCTACGTGGAGGACTTCAGCTGCAGTTTTTGTTGCCCTCAGCTCAGTCACCGGCTTGTGGTAAGTTTTGTGAGGGTATTTGGGGGATAGGACCCCAGTCCCCAATCTATAGGGATCCCATTTGGCTGGTCCGGGAGTGTTTTTTCCTTGTTTTTTTCCTTTTCTGCAGTCAGGGGTGAAAATGCTTTGCAATTATGGGAGCCAAGCTTTCTGCACAGCACGAGGAGGTCTATTACCTGGTTGGGGAGTCCCCCGAGGTGGGTGGGGTGGTATTCTAAGGAGTTGTTAAAATGTTTTTTTGGATGGCTTTTTGCTCACTTTCCTCAACTCTCTCCTGGGGATGTTTACCATTTGGAGTTTTGGGTCTCAGCTGGAGAGAAATAAAATCTTTTTAAGGATAGTGGGAACTCCTCAGTGAAAAAATTTTGTCCCTTCTTAATTTCAATATATGCAGGAGTTGAAAAGCAGAAGGAATTGAGAAGAAAGCCCACAGTTGATCCCCCGGGTTATATCTGTCTCTCTCCCCCTCTTCCCTCACTCGCTGTTCCTGGACCTTTTTCTCCAGTGTTGGATGGTTGGGGAAGAGCAGACTGCCATTGTGCTCAGGGTTGCTACCGACTCCCTGGCTCTCCCCGGTCCCTCCAGAACTCTGTCCTTGGCAGCGAGGGCCCTGCTGCCCGGGACCCCTTACCCAATCCCTTTCCATTCCCTCTTCCTCAGTTATTAGTGCTTGAATTGAAAAATGCCCTATGCCACAAGATAATGGTTTTGACCCTTTGTCCTTGAAGGGACAAGATGGCAGAGGCCACATGGCAAGGCCCCCCACCTTGCCTTTTTCTTCCCATAATCCCTTTCGCCCCTACCCTTCCAACCTCTTCCTCTCTCTTCCTCCAGACTTCCTGCTATCAGGTCCCTCCCCCTTGTTGGGCCCCTCCCATCTTACATCGTCCTCTGCTAGCTCCTCCCCTTCCTGTCTTGGCACCGCCTCTTCCAATGTTGTCTCTGCCCCTCCTCTTCCAACTTCCAGTTCTCACGCTCCCACCACCGGAAGTGGAGTCTCTGGAAACCAGAACCTGGAACAGGAAGTCAGCCATCTTGCTGCTCCTGTGCAATTCAGTTCCTCTTGGAGGAACCAGAGGAGCCCTTCTCGCAGCATTCCCTTAAGGAGCTGTTAAAAGCACAAAAGGAATTCAGTAGAGACAGTGAATAGTTTAAAGACCTGATCAGGCCCACTTTAAGTTCTCAAAGGTTAATCCCTCACGACATTAGGGTTATTTTAAATCCCTTCTCTTCCCCACAGAATTTCTTCTGTGAGAGACAGAGTGTGATCAATTACTGGGGGAACTTCTCCCTGTGCTTTTGAGAGACCCTGATTGTGCAGTTGGTTTAACAAATTTGGCAATTATCCTCGATCACTTGTGGGGGAAAGGAGCACTGGCTGAGCCACAGGAACAGGCCCGCCTTTTATCTGAGCCTGTTCTTGTGAGGCCGGCAGAGACAGCGGAACGGGCCTTGATGCAGATGCCTTCTAAAACTCACTCAGTCCGCTATTAAACAAGCTCCTTGGGAGCCCTTTATAGATTTTATTGACAGGTTTCGGATGGCCATCCTTGCTCACATTAGCAGCCCAGTGGTGCAAGAAGAACTTCTAACAAGCTTTGCGGTGCTGAATGCAAATGAGAGGTGCAAGAACCTGATTCTGACCCTTCCATCAAAGCCACCCCCTATCAGCAATAAGATGATAAGGGTCTGCATCAAACATGCTGCCGTCGAGCTGGAGTTGAAAACAAAAGCCCAAGGAGCTGTGGGGGCCTTGGAAGCATCAGCAGCAGTCCACACAAATGAAATATCCATACCACAGAAATGCCAAGACAGGACGTCACCTGCTACAAATCCAGGAGAGGACATATGGTGAGGTTCTGCAGAGCCTAGCTCCAACCGCACTATCAACCACATCAGCCATTACACACAACTGTGGTGGTGTGTCCTGAGCGACCCCTGGAAATCGGGGGACGATTTTTGGCTTGTTCTGTTTATTTAAATTATTTTGTACAGTTCTGTAAAGTTTTGTAAAGTTGGTACGTTCCAGTTACCCCCTTTTAGTTATTCCCCTATTCAGTGATCCGAGAACTCTTCCCTAAGCCTGTCTCCATTGTTGTGTAAATGGGCAATCTCCTCCCCTTGTTCTAATGCCTTCCCTGTTTGTTATCCCAGTCCCTTCCCAGAGGCTTGTCAATCTCTTTTGTCTCCAGCCACTTCATCTAGAAAGTTCCCCTTTTCTTGATGCCCCTTTGACTCTCCTAAGAGTCAATCACCCCTAATGTACCCCTATTGGTTTATTGTTGTATGGTTCCTCCCCAGCATCCTCTCCCTGGCTGTCCTGGATTGGTCCCTGGATTGTACCCTCCCCTGGAACTTCCTCCCTTTAAAAGTTGCTGCAACCCTTGATCTTTGTCTCTTTTGTTCCACGCCCCTTGGGAATAAATCCTCCATGGACACCGTGGCGAAAGAGTCCTTCTTCTTTCCCTACAGTGGCGAAGGAGTCCTTCTTTCTCTGCCTCGACCCTGAGACATTTTATTGCACTGGGAGATGCTGCAGCAGGAGCTGGGCTGTGCAGGCTGTCACTGTTTCCCCAGCTCAGAGGAGTTGGCTGACATGCCAGACACCTTATATTGGCATGGGCAGTGATCCCCAGCCGGGTGGACGAGGGAGAGTCGCTGACCCTCCGTCCTCGTGTCCTAAGGACCATGCTGTGCCGTGTCACACACCACCTTCCACTTCCTGAAGCCAGCAGGGAAACTGAGGGGCAAGCGCGATGTGACTGCGCACCAGAACATAAATGCAGCTGGCAATAGGCAGGTTGTGAACACCATTAAAAGACTCAGAGGTGTGGTCTCCAAAAAAGAGGGTGTGTGTAGTTGTGGGAAAAACTCAGTTTCTGGAGGCCACCAGATGGATGTTAAATGTATGCTACCCTGCACCCTCATGACAGAAAAGATACTCCTGCTGACACCTATTTAAACTACTTTATAGTTACAGACATGACCAGCACACCACTAGGTCACAAAATTGCTCCGGAAATTATACCTATTGAATCCGGGGAGGGTTTCAATGTATTTGTGTGTTGTGTCCACCCCCTACTCTTCCTTCCAAAGGGCCAGATCATTGCCCAAAATTCTGGCAAACAAAGACCTGCCAAGTGTATGCTGGGCAGAGATTATTAAGGAAGAGAAACCCCTGATGAATTGCTCCATGAGGTGGGGGACAACCAGCATTGACATGATGGGGATGCTGGACACAGGGGCGGATGTGACGGTCTTCCTGTCTAGCAGATGGCTGTCACAATGGGAGCTATGATCTGTTAGGAGCAGCATCAAAGGGACTGGTGGGTCCTAATCAGCACAGCAGAATTGATCAGGCCCACTTTAAGAGGGCCCCTCAATGTGTACAAGAGCATTGTACACATTGAGGGGCCCAATGGGCAAATGGCTTCGATATGCCTGTTTGTGCTTGACACGGGCTTTACCCTGTAGGGACAGGACCTGATGCAACAATGGGGAGCGAGGATGGAAATCCCTTGCAAACCACAGGATTTCTAATGGAGGCCACTGTGGAGCACCCCACTCAAAAATTATATTTGAAGACAGATTAACCTGTTTGGGTGGATCGGTGGCCACTACATAAAGAAAAATTACAAGTACTCAATGCTCTCATGGAAGAGCAGTCAAAATTGGGGAACATCATGCCCACAACCTGGAACTTGCTGTTTTTCATTATTCAAAAGCCAGGGAAGGATAGGTGGTGGCCCCTCCACGACTTGTGACAGGTAAATAATGTCATCGAAGACCACCTCCAACCAGGGATGCCGTCCCCATCAATGCTCCCCTAAAACTGGCATTTGACAGTGATAGACAGTAAAGACTGCTTCCTTCAAATTGCCCTCCATGCCGACGATGACCTGTGGTTCGCGTTCTCGGTACCTTCCATCAGCCGAAAAGCACTACTACTGGTGAGTTCTGCCTCAGGGAATGAAGAACAGTCCAACCATCTGCCAGTGCTATGTTGCCTGCATGCTGTCCCCCATTTGCAAAAATGCTTCCTGTACAAGGGCACAGACACTTACTGATACTAGTGAGCCACCTAACCCACTGGGTGGAAGCCTTTCCCACCAAAAAGGTAACAGCACAAACAGTTGCCAAAGTGATCCTAGAAGAAGAAGACATAATTCCTCGATATGGAGTGGTTAATAACATTGACTCAGACCACAGCCCTCACTTTATAGCTCAATCTTTACATCTAATCATTGAAGCATTAGGCATGAAATGGAGACTGCACACCCCATGGCACCCCCAGAGTTCTGGGAGAGTGGAAAGGATGAATAAAACCCTCAAAAATGTGCTAACAAAATTAATTGAAGAAACTAAAATGAATTGGCTAAAATGCTTACCCTTTGCCCTGTTGCGCATTTGGACGAGACCTCAGTCTGATACAGGGGTATCCCCTTATAAGATGATGTTTGGACTTCCTTTTTTAATGATGCCCTGTAGTGTTGGAGATTATTTAAAGGGAGAAGAAGCAACTCAAAAATATTTGAAGACTATCAGTAGGACCTTAGAGGACCTCAGGAAAAAGTGATATGTCCCCCAAACTTCACCTCCTGATGCTAAGATACATAACATCAACCCTGGGGACTGGGTACTAATAAAATCTTGGAATGCAACCCCATTAACTCCCAAATTTGAAGGCCTGTTCCAGGTATGGCTCACCACCCGTACGGCAGTATGAACGCAAGAGAAAGGCTGGACACACCTGACTAGTTTAAAAGGACCAGTTCCACCCCGTGATGAAAAACCCAATCCAACTGTACTTGCTCCAAAATCCCAAGAGTGAGGCATAATAAAAGGACCAGAGGACCTAAAACTGACTTTTGGGAGGAAACACAGGGACAATTGAGAGCGTTACAGTAACAATTACTGAGTTGAAACTTTAAGGACACTGTTTAAAGAATTGTTAAAACATTGTTGAAGTAGTTTGTAGCTAATGTCCTTAATCTGTTAACTGTGGTAAGTTTTTCCTGCAAAGTACCCCCCTAAAAATCTCCCATGAGGCGTTCCTTGAATGGTTAAAATTGATAGGGGAGTGAGAGTAAACAAGCAGCTCCAGGCAAAACCCAAAATTCTCCCAATCACCAGGAGGCAAGACTGGGTGGGCTGATCAAAAATGGCTCATACCAGACTCCTGAGAGGATTAGTGTTTGTAGTGCTTATCTACAACATAAGAAGTAAAACAAAATCTTGCAGTAAGTGTTATCAGCCTCTTTATGATGGAGAAGACCCTGTATCATTGCTAAGGGTTCATACCAACCTACACCTGAGCTGTATCAACCACTCTCACTTGACTACCTGTCAGGAAAATGGGGAAGTTTATTGGATAGCCCATAATGCCACCTCTTACAGGCAACGCCTGCTTGGGTAATACCCCATTGGAGATACCTGGCTCTGCTTCGAACAGGAAGCTGACCAAAGAAACCCAGCTGATTTGGTAAAAGAAAAAGAAATAATGAGTGCAGAAGAACCTAAAGATAGTTTGGAAATCACCTCAGGGAAAAATTTATTCATAGATCTGGTGGAGAGGATCAGCAAAGACTTAGGATTGACAAACTGTTAGGTTTGTGGTAATACTCAGATGTCAGAAGTTTGGCCCTGGAAAAGGATCAGTTTAAACCCTATAGAAATTTTAAAATGGAAACAAACCAAGCAAGACCCACAAATGATAAAATCCAGATAAAAAGAGCAATGGAATTTAAAGACAAAGATAATTGGGGAAGAGTGCATTATAAGTAAAAGAAAAAAATACAAATCTCAAATTGGAAAAACGGCATGCAAGAGAAGCCTAATCCTAAGAGATATGAGCACCAAATGGGTACCCTGAGAACCCAACTGTTACTGGGCCATAGGAAAAAAGGGAAAAGGGTGCTTCTGTCATGAAGATCAGAAATTATATGAGTGTATACAAAGAAGGAAAAACCCTTTCTGGGGAATAAGACAACTGTCCAAATATTGGGAATACCCCTCAGAAATAAGTGGTAACTTTTGAGAAGCACCTGAACACCTATTCTGGATTTGTGGGGGTAATGCATATACAAAACTGCCAGGGTATTGGGCTGGGAGCTGCACAATAGGGATCATTAAGCCAGCATTTTTCCTACTTCCGAAAGAATCTGGGTCCACCCTAGGAATCCCTATCTATGATGACCTAAGAAAAAGCCACTGTGAAAAGAGAGACATCATTGGAATGGGGAGTACTCAGGTATGGAAAGGAAAGGTATAGATTCCTGAACAGATAATTAAATCTTATGGACTGGCCACATTAGCTCAGGAGGGGTCTTGAGTATATCGTACTCTGACTTACATACTGAATAGGGTCATCAGACTCCACGCAGTACTGGAAATCATATCCAACCGAACTACTCTTGCACTTGACCACATCAGTAATCAATTGTCCCAAACCAAGACAGTTATATATAAAATCCTGCTGGCAGTAGATTACCTGCTAGCTGACAAGGGAGGAATTTGTGGCAAGTTCAGTTTCTCAGAGTGCTGCCTAGAGATCGATGACAAAAGCAAAGTAATCAAAAATATTTCCCAGGAAATCTGTAAACTGGCCTACGTAGGAACCCAAGAATGGACACCTCTAATAAACACCAGCTGGTGGGATGAATTTTGGTCCATGAAAGGGAGGTGGTGAAAAAAAGCAGCTTTTATCACTATCTGTGCATTAACAGGATTAATCTTTCTACCTTGTATATTACCATGCTTAATCAGAATAGTTACCTCCACGATTCAAGTGGGTACCCAGATTCCACGGGGGATGACACAACCAGGAACCCAAAAGGTCCTGCTAGTGAAACATCAAGAACCTGAAGATGCAAAAGAAATGTACAACCGGTACCAGAAACTGAGAAAACTATCCTCAGGAGCCAGAAACTGCAAATTGATGCAGACTAAAAGTCAGATCAAAAAGATAGATGGGGCATATTGTTATAAACAATTTCTAATGTTATTCCTCCTGCTATTTATCCCATTGTTTAACCCCATTATTCTTGTTAAAGTACCTTGCTGTTCATTGTTATGTACCCCGTTGTCCTTGCTATGTACTCTGTTGCCCCTGTTAAGTACCCTGTTGTTCTTGTCATGCACCCCATTATTCTTATTGTTTTTGCTATTTACCCCATGGTTCACGTTAAGTACCTTCTTATCCCTATTCAACTTCAACTACCCCGTTGTAGTGCTGTCCCTATGCCCCTTCTTCCGTCGGGGATTGCCTCCACTGTTCCCCAGAATGGCGCGTGCGATCTTGAAGAGGGAAGCGCCGGAAGTGCACTTGTATGTAAATTATAAAGACCTGCACCAGTCAGCAAGAATAAAGCCCTGAAACGACAAGCCAACAAACAATTAGAAGATAGAAACAACACCCCTAGACCAGCAACGAGTAGGGCTACCTCCTAACCCAGTCTACTGGTTCTCGGAACCGTTGCCATCAGTTAAAGACAACTAGACCGGAATGACATTGAGCCAGCAAAGGGGTCTTCCTATGGACTCCTGTGAGGATGGAAGCCCCAGCTCTGCCGCAACAGTGATGAAGCTGCACATGTCCTCCTCCTCCGTGTCGATCCTGGGAGCAGTGGGAGTGTGCTCGACTTCTTGGGCCCCCTCCCAAGCTGACTTACAATAAAGGCATAAGAAAGGAGGCTTGCTCCTTGCCTGGTTTCTCTCAAGACATAGTGGGATAGTGCACTTGATTAGAATGTTGTCATGGATGGCTAGGTACTTTTTAGAAAGGACACGTCAGTGAGGTGTGGTCGTGGAGCTGCTCTTGGTGTGAGAGAGAAACTGAAATGTATCAAGCTCTACTCAAGGGTGGTTGAATGAGTTGAGAGCTTATGAGTAAGAATTAAGGGACAGGCTAACATGGGAGACACTACTGTGATGTTTACTACAGGCCACCTGATCAGGAGGAAGTTGATGGAGCTTTCTGTGGACAGCTGGAAGTAACCTCACAATCACAGGCCCTGGTTCTCGCCAGGAACTTCAACCACCCTGATATTCGTTGGGAAGACAACATGACTCAGCACGCACAGTCCAAGATGTTCCTGCAGATCACTGAAGATAACTTTGATTTAAGTGGTGGAGGAACCAACAAGTGCCGTGGCATGCCCATAGTCAGTGGGGTGTCAGTGGTGGGGTGCCACAACCTTCTGGAAGCTTCTCCTTACTGAGTCACTCGGTGTTGTGGTGGCCCAGCCCACCTCAGGGCTGTGGCAGTTAAGTACCCATCGGGCTCTTGCCATCCAGTGGGTGGCGCCCTAGTCCTAACTGCCTAACTGCCTAACTGCCTAACCACCTCAGCGCCTCCCACCAGTCTAGAAAGTTCTCTGTTCTTTGATTTCTGATTGGCTCCCAGTTTTAACTCCTGCCTCCCTCTTCTCCCCATTGGTTGTTGCTACATTGTACCCACCCCTTTGCCTGTACCCCATTGGTTCTTCCTTTGGTACACACCCACATAAAAACCCCTGCGAACCCCAGGCCCCCGCATTTGGTCCCTGGACCCTCCACAGAATAAAACCTGTTGGAACCCACACCAGAGGCCCCTCCTGCTTCTTTGTCTCTGGAGGACGTGGGCTGGCACATTGAGCCTCCTGAGCATGCTCCCTCTCACGAGGAGCCAGCACAGCGTGACCAGCTTGTGCCTATTCCCCGCAGGGGACGATTCCTGAACAGGGATGTCGGCAGGAAGAATGCTGCATCCCCTCCACACAAGGGCACGACAGGGCAAACAGCGTNTTTGGTACACACCCACATAAAAACCCCTGCGAACCCCAGGCCCCCGCATTTGGTCCCTGGACCCTCCACAGAATAAAACCTGTTGGAACCCACACCAGAGGCCCCTCCTGCTTCTTTGTCTCTGGAGGACGTGGGCTGGCACATTGAGCCTCCTGAGCATGCTCCCTCTCACGAGGAGCCAGCACAGCGTGACCAGCTTGTGCCTATTCCCCGCAGGGGACGATTCCTGAACAGGGATGTCGGCAGGAAGAATGCTGCATCCCCTCCACACAAGGGCACGACAGGGCAAACAGCGTCAGCTCGGTAGGTGCTGCATGCACACACACACACAACTACACACTGGATTGATGCTTAGCTCACTGTGGTAATGAGCAGGGAAGGACCTTTGCGGGTTTCCACAGTAGATGTTTATTGCAGCCCAAGTTGTGGAAGGATGGGTCCACGAAGACGTTCTGATGTGGAAGGGAGTCTCTGTCTCCCAAGGTGGAGGGCCTCCAGGTGTCATAGGGGAAGGGCCCAATGGGGAGAGGGTAAAGGGCAGGAGAGTAGGAGGGATTGGGGTACATAAACCAATGGGGGAGTAGGGAAGGTGGGACTAGGGAAAGGGGGACCTATGAAGGATCGAGTGGGACAGACATTTCCAGGGGAAAGGGTGTGGCCAGGAGAGAGTGACAAGGGCTCTCCACCCAGGGGGTGGAGGAATGGGTGGAGAGGGACGGAGAGATCCNACGTTCTGATGTGGAAGGGAGTCTCTGTCTCCCAAGGTGGAGGGCCTCCAGGTGTCATAGGGGAAGGGCCCAATGGGGAGAGGGTAAAGGGCAGGAGAGTAGGAGGGATTGGGGTACATAAACCAATGGGGGAGTAGGGAAGGTGGGACTAGGGAAAGGGGGACCTATGAAGGATCGAGTGGGACAGACATTTCCAGGGGAAAGGGTGTGGCCAGGAGAGAGTGACAAGGGCTCTCCACCCAGGGGGTGGAGGAATGGGTGGAGAGGGACGGAGAGATCCCTGCCTAAGGGGCGGGGGAATGAGTGGGAATAGGAGGAGAATGGGTGGGAATATGGTACAAGTAGCAGAAAGTAGGGGGAGGAGAAAGAGCAAAGGGCAGACAGATCAAGCTGACAAGGAGTGTTGCTACAGCAACTTGCTGTCTCGGGCGAAAAGCCGCCTCATCCCGTAACTTGCCAAGGGGTTTTTAACTCTGTCAACTGTGGGGCAAAGTGCATGAACAAATTCCAGACAGAGAAGGACTACCATGACCGTCCCCCAGCTTGCCCCCAGGCTGGGGTACTGCAACAAACAAGGAACAGTGTGTTGCTGGACCTTGTACTAACAAAGCTGGAGGGACTGGTTGAAGATATGAATGTTGGGAGTGTTATGAATAAAATTCATATGGTTTTTTCCTATTTACATCAGTATTTTTCCACCTAATTCTTGTTATGTACCCCATTACTTAACTCTATTGTTTTTGTTAAAAGCACCTTAATGTTTGTTGTTTTGTATCCCCATTATCTTTTATGTACTGTATTGCCCCTGTTAAGTACCCTGTCATTTCATTATGTATTTCATTATTCTTACCGTTTTTGTCACCTGCCCCAGTTCATGTTAAACCTGTTACTTTCCCTGTTACTTACCTAGTTGTATATGCCCAGTTCTGTCCCTGTACCTTCCCTCCCCCGTCGGGAACCCTGCCGCTGCTCCCTCGGCTGCTTCCTGGAACGGCAGCTGCTCCCTGAAACGGCGCACGCGACCCCGGAAGGCGGAAGCACAGAAGCCTCACTGATATGCAAATTAGAACAATCTGCACTAGCCGGCGAGAGTCACACCCTAAACAACGAGCTGATGACCCATCAAGAAATGAAAGCAACACCGCTGGGTTGGCAGCAGGTCGGGCTGTCTCCTAGCCCGGTCGGCCGGTCCCCGGAGCTGTCACTGTCATTTAAAGGGGACTTGCCCTGGATGACACCCCAGGCGTCAAGCCCCCGAAAAAGAGGCATTCCTTGGTACTCCCGCGAGGACGGAAGCCCCATCTCTGCCGGAGACGACAGAGCTGCACGGAGCCTCCTCCTCTTCAGCGGACCCAGGGAGCAGTGGCGGGAAGGCGCAACCCCACGGGCCCCCACCCGAGCTGAAATCTTTAATAAAGGCATCAAAAAGGAGTCCGCTCCTTGCCCTTTTATTTACATCAGGAGGAGACCTGACTACAGTGACCATGAGATGGTAAAACTTGGGAACCTTCATGGAGGACACAACACAGTAAGCAGGACTGGAGCCTGGAACTCCCAAAGAACGAACTTCAACCTCTTCAAAGACCTACTTAGAGAATTCCATCATTTAGGACTCTAGAAGATAAGGAGTTCAAGAGAGTTGGTCAATATTTAAGCATCATTTCCTCCAGTGTATTCCCATGAACCAGAAATGGTTCATGGGCAAGAAGCCTGTATGGATGAACAGGGAGTTTATAGTTAATCCCAGTTGGAAGAAAGATATTTATGGGATGTGGAAAAAGGAACAGGTTGCATGGGAGGGCTATAGGAACATCATCAGTATGAAGGGATGTGAAAAGGAAGGACAAGGCCTGCTTGGAATTGAGTCTGGCAAGGGATATCAAGGATAAGAAGGACTTCTAAAGGTACATCATCAGCTAAAGGAATCTCAGGAAATATGTGATGCCACTGCTGAATCAGATGGATGTCTTGATGACGGAAGACAAGGAGAAGGCAGAATTGCTGAATGCCTTCTTTTCCTCAGTCATTGCTGCTGTGGTCAGTCCTCAGGAAATCCAGGTTTTGGAGGTATGAGAGGGAGGCTGGAGAAAGGAATACTTATCCTTGGTTGTGGAGGGCTGGGTGAAATATCAGCTGAACAGATTTAACATCCATAAATCCATGGGCCCTAATAGGATAGGGAGGGAGCTGGCAGATGTTGTTGTTAAGCCACTCTCCACCATCTTTGAAAAATCATGGGGAACTGGAGAGGTGCCCAAGAACTGGAGGAAAGCTGCTATTCAGGAGGAGCTTGATAGGCTGAAACACAGTGAGGTTCAGCGAGGGCAAGTGCAGGGTCCTGCCCCAGGAGGAATAACCCCAAGTACCAGCACAGGCTGGGCTGCCCCACTGAAGAGCAGCTCTGCAGAGAAGGACCTGGGAGTCTCGGTGGATCACAAGGTGACAGTGAGCCAGCAGTGTATCCTTGAGGTCAGGAGGCCCAGTGGGATCCTGGGGTACACCAGGAAGAGTGTGGCCAGCAGGTCAAGGGAGCTGATCCTCCCCCTCTGCTGGGCCCTGGTGAGGCCACATCTGGAGTGGTGTGTCCAGTTCTGGGCTCCTCAGTACAAGAGAAAAATGGAGCTTCTGGAGAGCGTCCAGTGAAGGGTCACAAAGATGATGAGGGGTCTGGAGCATCACTCTTACGAGGAGAGACTGAGATAGCTGGGCCTGTTTAGTCTAGAGAAGAGAAGACTGAGAGAGATCTCATCAATGCATTTAAGTATCTCAAAGGCAGGTGTCAGGAGGATGGTGCCAGACTCTTTTCAGTGGTGTTCAGACACTGGACGAGAAACAATGTTCATAAACTAAAACACAGGAAGTTCCACCTCATCTTGAGGAAGAACTTCTTTATGGTGAGGGTGGTAGAGCACTGAAGCAGGTTGCCCAGGGAGGCTGTGGAGTGTCCCTCTCTGGAGACACTCAAAACCCACCTGAACATGTTCCTGTGTCAGCTGCTCTGGGTGACCCTTCCTTGGCAGTGGGGTTGGACAAGATGATCTCATGGGGTCCTTTCCAAGCCTAATGATTCTCTGATTCTGGAATTCTGCAATTCAGGGATTAAGGATTAAGGGTCATGTCCTGTGACCAGCTTGGCTAGTACAGAAGTTCAATTAGATGTCAGGCATCCTGTAACAGAGGTCAGCATTGCAGATTTTTCTGGAAAAAATTAAGAAAGAGGACACCTGCACAAGAAAATATAGCATTGAAAACAATTTGCCTCTGCAATTACTTTTGACAGACTGGCAAGCAGCAAGTACTAAATGGGTAGTAGGCATGCCTTACGTCCCTCCAAGGAATTTATAACCATCAAAATGATACTGTAGATATGTTGATTTTACAAATAAAGCACTTCAGAAATTAATTTCATTTAAACTCCCTGTTTGGAGTTTGGTTGCTGCGTAATTATAGAATGATGCGGTGGTTACTGGTGCTGGAAGGTATGTAAATAAATGCAGATTTTCTCAGAAACTTTGCTGCTAGCTGAAGTGGCCAGGCCCTGCTCAGGAGAGAGTTTCCACTCCTGTACTACCACTGCTGTACAAGGACTAATCTTGCAAGAAATAAGAAATGACCCAGGTTTTTTGACACCACTGACATACCCAATAGGCAGCAAGAAAAGATGGGCTGACATAGTCATCTTGTTAAAACAGCTTTCCTTTGATTTAGTGGCAGATAATTCCCCATGATTTCAGTGGATATAGTTCTTTGATAGAATTCATCTGAGAGAAGAGTGTTTTTTTAAAATGGTTTCAAAGACTGCTGTTTCATTTAGCTGGCCCACTTCAATAACTCTTATGGCTATTGTTCGAATTACTGCAATCTTCTGATAAATTCAATAAGGACTCCTGAGACTGAGAGCTGCAAATGACAAAGGAGTGCTCCTGGGGTCATTGTGACTTGTAGCCAAAGAAGAAACTTCACTTACGAACCTATCTGTCGGTGCATTACCCAATAGGGCTCTCTGCCCCACTCTTCCTCGTGGAGCTTCCTGACCGTTCATGCTGGGAGATCTTCAGGGCACCAAACAGAATGAGCTGGTAGGCAGAGGATTTTTCTTATTACACACTCAAGCATGTTGACCACCAAAATTCAGGATGAGCAAAAGCAGCTACACCAAGTAACATCAGCCGTAACTCCCTTTCTTCAGTCAAATCTTTAATTGAAGCCTCGGGGAGGACAGAGAGGGTGTAGGCCCATCAACACCCTGAGTCGAGGCTCATCCCATGGTAGTGTGGCTCTCCCAGGCTTCCCAATGGCTGCCCAGAGAGCAGCACCCTGATGCAGAGCAGGTCTAGGATTGCTCTTGCAATACAACTGCAAGTCTCTATGGAAACATGCTCTGCAGACTGGGGCTCCCTCCATCACAGATTTCTTCACGTTATTTTGAAGGAGCAAGATAAAATTAAATCATCTATGTCATTAAAATTAACCATGTTGTTGGATGGACACAGTTCTAAAGATAGTGTCCAACAGCAATAAAAAAATGACAGTGCCACCTCATATTCTTGACTATCTTTTCTAAAGGGCAGTGCTGCAGGCTGTGGCATGGAGATTTACTCTGGGTGGCACCTTAGTGTTGTTGCTGCTGAAACGTTTCTGAGCCCATGGGAATTCCTGTTTGTTGCTAGTAGACATTGTAGCAACAGTCACGCAGTAGTCAGACTGCAAAAAGGCTGAGTCGGTCACAATTGATTCGAAGTCTGTGGGTTTTTCCGCATAACCATCACTACAGTCACCCAAGAATAGAGATAAGAATAGGATCACCTGGGAGTTGAATCCTAGAAATTTGCTAGAGACTGTTCTATGGGGAGCATGAAGGACAAAGGCATTAGAGAAATGGGTTGGTCTAATGTTAATACAAAATGGCAGCTTCCCAACAGATTTTAAGATTAGGCTGGAAAGGTATCGTTGCTTTCCCCTTGTTTCATCATGACTACTTTTTTTTTTTTTCATTTGGACTTCCCTTCTCCGGGCTCAACAAAGAGATCCAGAAGTCATCCCCACTGCTTTCCTTCCAGTATATCCCAATCAAATCTGTGGCCCCTAATCAGATCTGGGGCCATCCCTACAGGATGCCAATGTCATTCTCAGGATCACACTTCTTTGTAAGATCTCCTTTTCAGTTAAGAAGGGCGCCCTGGAACAGCACCTGTTACATTCCCACAGACTGTCATACAAGCAGTATGGTGCACACACAGCAGTACTTCCACCACCATTCTGCTCTCCTGAGCTCATTTTAGTACACACCAAGCAAAGTTGTTCTCAAATTCACTAATGGCCTTCACCCTTTCCAAGTGAGAGGCAAATGTGCAATTCTCTGTGAAAACCACGGAAATTCTCAGCTGCATGTGTCTTACATGAAATCTGCTGCCCTTAACATTTTGGTTCAGCTTGTAGCTTTTCCACTTTTATAAATCTGCAATGTGTAATGAAGCTCAGCCCTCTGAGAACACACCTCACAGACTCCAATGAAGAGGTAGGTAATACAAAACTTGGCTACACTAGAAAAGTACACGTTACTTGCCAACGGTGTGGCATTGCAAAGGGTTTTACAGAGGACAGATCTGAGTCTTATCATCCCTAAAGTACAGTGGTGTGAGATCCAAAGGCTTGTTTCTTTATAAGAGTTATACATATTAGGTATTTAGCCTTAGATTACCTCTCCATTCTGGTGGACTACTGATTTAGGAGGCTTTTTCACTCCTAACATGTATCATCATGAACTGTTTTCTGCTTCTACCCAGGTAGTTACTGTATTCCACTTACACTCTAAGAGCATAATTACTAGCAGGGTTTCCTTATAGAATTATGCAGAAAACTCGTTCAAAACACATCTAAGATGCAGAAAGGAGAAGATAAGAGAAGAATCATGTCATTCATCCAAACAAAAGCTGGTTAAAGTGACCTATCTCAATTTCTAGAAGTCTGAACCTAATACATGAGAAATTGCAGTAGAAAACTGAAAAAGCATATAAGGGATTTTGGCAGATGAAGAGCTAGGAATGTAAAAGTTGATGTTTATGCTTGACAACACATCTGGCATTTACAGACAGATGCCTTCCACAATAAGTATATCTATGGAGCTTTTAATCAGGATTTTTAATGCTTCAGGTGTGTGTACTGTCATCAGTGCCAGCTCAGCTCTGGCCTCAACAGCAACAGGACACTTCAGGCACGCTAGAGAAGAAGCAAAGAAAACCAAATTCCTTTGCCAATGCTTCAGACACAAAACATTGCTTCATGACTTGCAAATAGGCATACCCTGTTCCCAAACTACTTGTATTTGACATCCTGGCTTGATAAAGAAGCAAAAAAATTTTAAGTGATACATGCAAGGCACAATTTAGAAAACTTTTTTTTCTCTAATTTTTTTATGTTTTAAATAGTATTCTCAAGTTCCCCTGTCTTGCTTAAAGACGGAAAGAATATGTTTTGTGATTGCCAATACTTATACAAAACACTTTGAGTTCATTTCTACAGAGAATATATCTTAAAATCATTCAATCACAAATTACTTTTATGACTGCAGCATTTGTTTGCAAGCAGAATATCTGAAAGCTAGAAACACGTTTAAAATTATGTCTGTTTTTCATTCTCAAATGGTAGATGTGTGCTCCATCACCATCACGCACAAGCAGTTGATTGACAACCAAAATGGAGGAAAATGAATAAAGGCTGTAAGCACACGCGTCTCTGGGCTTTCATCTTAGATGTCTAACTTCTAGAAAATTAGGTGATGCCTGTCTGTTTTTTGAGAAACTCTCTGTTACGCAAATAAGGAATATTGATTTTAAAAAGAGGCTGTTACAAGCTTTATCTGGTTCCCATTAAAATCGTTCAAGATGTTTGTCATTGTTTCGCTCCTGAAACAGGGATTTTTCTTCTTCTGTCAAAGTCTCATACCAGATAAAAAGGAGCCAGACTTGCAGTTTTCAGTTTTTCTTGTTGTTTATTCAAGTTCTTACCTCAGAGAGCCACCCTGCACCTGGGTTTTGCCCTCTAAATTTCCAGCTGCCAAGACCTCGAAACTGAGAATGCAGTGCTGTTTTAGAGACTTTTCACCCAATTAACTGTTAAAATGTACTATATTTATAATTCTGTACCAATAACCATCACCTGTTTTTAACACGTTTCCCCTATGTGGTGGTGTGATTTTGAGTTTTCTAATTTGTTAGTTACTCCAATTGTTCTTTGCTTTCCCTTGTTCGAATGGTTTGTCCCAAATCCCCCGCTAAGTTATGAAAAGTTCTGTAACCCTGTTATCCCCTCCCCGATTCCTCCCACAAGTTCTGTATTTGGGTATGCCTCCTCCCCATTTCCAGCACTTTCCCTGCCTGTCACCCCTAACCCCGTCACGCTGTCAATCCTCCTAAACTGTGTATGCCACTTTTGGAATTCCCCTTATCCCTCGAGGCCCCTTTGGACCATACCTCTGCCCGTTAGCCCAACCTGAGCCTTACTGACCCTGAGTTTTGTGTTCCCTCCCTAACATCCTCCCCTCTGGAAATCCTGTTGGTCCGTGGACTGTACCCTTCCCTTGTGACACCCTCCTTTAAAAACCCCTGCCGGGTTGTGTTCCTCGCCTCTTCTTTCCAGTTCCCCTTGGTCCAGACAGGGATGCTGTTCCACCTAGCTCCCTTTGTGGAGTAAAGTTTTCCTGGATTACACAGGAAGAAGAGTTCCTCCTTTTATTCCCTTACCCCAGCTCCTCGGCGAAGATTACCACCTGCAGTGCTGAGCAGAAGGGCTGTAGCTGGGCAACAGCAGGGATGCCTCTTCAGTCTCCACCGCAGAACTGGAGTGCTGGCGTGCCTCTGTATCCAGGCGCAGGCAGCCGGCACCGACCCTTTGCTAGCCCGGCAGGTGGGATAGGGCACGCAGCCCCCTCACCTTTGGACCCCTTTTGGCCAGGCTGTGCTGCGTCACCCCGACTTCAAATCTATTCTACCAATGTCTTTGTGCCACTGTCGCAGCAGAAAATGGAGTAAAAGAAGAAGAACTCTGAACACTATCTAAAAACCTCCATCTTGCTTCCCTTCTACCTCCATACTACAAAACCCAAAACTAAAAATTTTCACCCTGTGATAAATTAAACTACAATCCATTTTATATTTTGAATGTTCTTAATTTATCCGTAAGTGTTGGAAGCTTTTCCCATGGGCACAAATCAGAGACTGTGTCCTCTTGGGGCCCCAGTGAGGGTCCCAGACCACCCAGGGCAATGTGAGGGGTTTTCCAAATATCTTGGACTCCAACAGATGTTCACTTCAATTGGAGATCTACGGAAGTATTTCCAAATGACATAGCCTATACTTTCAGAAGTAAATGTATTCCTCCTGTTTTTACAAGTGCTTGTTTTAATGTCTACCTACTCTCATGTGAAGATTCAGAAGATTTATGAGCTGCAGTTGTTGTTTTTGTCTGGGCTCACCCAAGGCCACAACCTCTAGCGCTCACTTCTCTGACATTTTTGCACTGTGCATCTCTGAAATCCTGTTTGTTAAGACTATTGCAGCATAACAGAAGCCCTGAAATAGCATCAGGAAACATTGCACTTGTCTAACCTCGGAGAATCACGTGCTCTAATTCTGCTAAAGGAAAATTAATCATATTCAGCATATGAGAGAAAGAGCTACGTGCAGATGGAAATGACATGATCATTTGCGGTGGAGATAAAAATGAAGGGCCATTAATTTTAAAGCATTAAATGAAGAGAAGTATTAGACCTTTATAATTAACTTCAATGAATACATTTCAAAGACATTTTCACAAATGTATGTAGGAAGTGTATATCTATATATACTGTTGAGAGAAAATAATTATATTCAATCTAATCTTACAGACTGTGTCTGCAAATATAAATATATATACATACTCTGACAAATTTCTTGTTCTTTAAAATTTGTTTAATTGCTCTGGCCCACTAATGCCTGTAATTTCAAAATGGCAATACAAGGATTTCATTGCAATAGTTATCTCTAGTCATCTATGGTCCCCTGAATATAAGTTGTGATTTAAAACCAATGTGAATTCTACAGTACTGGTCATACTGTCCAGGTATTACCTTATCAGCTATTTTAAATGTACTTAACAATTTTATATTAAAATTATAGGTTTGGTTCAAAGTTTAAGATTTTGGGAGAGTTTATTATTATTTTGTATTTCTTTTATACTGGGAAAAATTTACTTCAATTGGGATTGGGTGCTACCAGTGACTAGTTGGTGGAGAAGTGCTCCAGAGAAATCAAGTGAGGTAAACAAATACAAAAAAAAAAAACCAATGAAGGAGTCTCCACATTAAAAAAAAAATCAAAAGAATGCGATGCTTTACCAGCTCTAACAGTGGGAAAGGATGACAAAAATCCTTGGTGTGGGTGTCAGAGATGCCACTGTGGTGTCTTCTGACATGTTTTGTATGCTCAAGGGAGTACCTTGCCGAGGCACTTTGTGTGCAGCCACAGCCTGACGTTCCTCCATCACAGGAAACCTTCCTCACCCCGTCTCCTCTACAAAGACAGTGATCTTGACCCTGTGTCTGGTCATCTGCCTGCTGCGGTCATCAGTCTTTTTATTTTAAAACAAATGTCCAGTTATTTCTTGTCATTCTGAACTTGGTGGAAGAAACTCCCCTTAAATATCCATTTTTCTCCTCGGAGTATTGCCTCCCTCCTCTCCTTTGCCCTGACTTATCCTTGCTGAAGGTCATGCTGAGGATGTCTGTGAAGACCCATGGCAGCTGGTCAGTTGTGAAGGTACAGGGGAGAGCCTGGAGCCAAAACCTCCCTTGTGCTGCTGACCTTGGCTCTGTGCATGCCCAGCTCCTGTGAGACAGCAAAGGCTGCTGTGTCCCACAGTCAGCTGCTCTCTCTAGTCTGGATCTGGGCTTGGCCTGCCCTCAGTAGTGCTTCCTTTCTATTTTGTCACCTGCCTGTCATGCACCATCAATTTCTGGTTTTATGCTAGGCTCTTGGAGCCACAAACGCTCCCCAGTGCACCAGCACAGGGTGGCCTCAGGTGAGGGAAAGGATGGAACTATAAATTCTTAAGTCTTTTATTTCGAGGAAAACAATATCCAGGAATATCTCAATTTGTAACCAGAAGACCAAAAATATTAAAAAAAGTAGCGCAGATCAAATGTGTACTACCAAATGTTTCTAGCAGCCACAACACAAAAAATGATAGCACAGTAGTAGGAATGTGCAATATTGCAGACCTTTCATACAAACTACTTATATGCCAGAAATTTATTAAAACAAAACGAAAAAAAGAGGAAAACACAATTAAGAAACGGGAAGCTGAGCAACCTGAAAGGACAGACTTGGGCACAGTTAACTAGTTTTAAATAAGTCATTAATGTTTCTGTATCTGGGTATTTCAGGCTCCAAAGAGTCTGACCTCCTAAAAACAGGGTGGCAGAAAAAGGATAGAGAACTAATTCTTTTGACATGGTCACACCTGTTCTGAATAAAGGCCCCTCCTGCCTCCCTGTGAATGTGATGTGCCTCACTGGTTCCACAGAAGACAACTGTTAGAGGCTTTACTTTGTTCCAGTGCGTTTCTGCTGAGCACCTGGGAAAAAAGAAAGGAATTGCAATTTTTTTTGCTTTTCCATTGACGCTGTGCTGTGTCTTCTTCTAGCTGTCCTTTGCTCGGCTAGTTGGCCACAGCCAGTGACATGAAACGGAAGCTGCACAAAGCACCTCCTGCACTCGGGTAGCAGTGACCAAGCTGGGAGGCAGCAGCCTGTAGATGCACAGTCCTATGATCTTCTTATCAGTCGTCAAGGAGTGGGGTAAAGAAAGGGATGAACTCTTGCTCTGCTGCAACCGAGGAGTTTATTCCCCAAGGGGAGCAGGTGGCAAAGAGAGCCCTTGACACCCCCCGGAGGGATCTTTTAAGGAGGGGAGGTAACAGAGGAGGGGACATACAATCAGCCAACCATAAGGGTTTAGGGGCGGAGGGAAGGGAGGGAGTTAAAGTTTTGAAAACCAGTAGGGTAACAGTTCACATAACAAACAGTCTTCTCTCCCAATGGGGTGTTGAAGGTCTAGGGGATTTCCAGAGTGAGTGAATTGAACTTGGGGAGGATTGACAAGCCTGAGCCTGCCTTCAGGGTGGGGTTTAGGTGACAGATAGGGAAAATGCTGGAAGAAAGGGCAGGGTTTTGCCAAACTAGGAATTATCCGGGCTGAACCTATTGGGATTGACACCTCTTAGGAAAAGATCAAGGGATACAGAACTTTGCTCCAGGTAATGGGGGGTGTAGGGAGAAACCATCATCAAAATGGGGTACAATTAAACATTCAACTTTAAAATATAACTTAACTTTTCCCTCAACTAGAACTGCTATTTTGCACCACCACATTCTATAATATTCCAGATCACAAAGATTTCTCGGTTCCACAGAGGTCTTTTTATTGTGCACACAGGAATAAGTAACTATATTTTTTTTTCTCTTCCCAAAATTTTACCTCGACTGCTGGCCAGACCGAGGTAAGGATTTTGAGAGGGTAGTAAAGATGTGAGTGTAGAGTTTCCAAAGCCCAGAGATCCTTTGCTTTCTTGGAGACATTTTATCAGGAATACCTTATTGGTAGGGTGACATTTAGGATTTTTTTCACAGTAGAGACATCAGCTACGTCTATGTGGAAATGTTTTATTTCACCTGACTTTTTTTTTTTT
>VZRF01012162.1:44805-125766 GCA_013396875.1 Vireo altiloquus
AAGCACCTCCTGCACTCGGGTAGCAGTGACCAAGCTGGGAGGCAGCAGCCTGTAGATGCACAGTCCTATGATCTTCTTATCAGTCGTCAAGGAGTGGGGTAAAGAAAGGGATGAACTCTTGCTCTGCTGCAACCGAGGAGTTTATTCCCCAAGGGGAGCAGGTGGCAAAGAGAGCCCTTGACACCCCCCGGAGGGATCTTTTAAGGAGGGGAGGTAACAGAGGAGGGGACATACAATCAGCCAACCATAAGGGTTTAGGGGCGGAGGGAAGGGAGGGAGTTAAAGTTTTGAAAACCAGTAGGGTAACAGTTCACATAACAAACAGTCTTCTCTCCCAATGGGGTGTTGAAGGTCTAGGGGATTTCCAGAGTGAGTGAATTGAACTTGGGGAGGATTGACAAGCCTGAGCCTGCCTTCAGGGTGGGGTTTAGGTGACAGATAGGGAAAATGCTGGAAGAAAGGGCAGGGTTTTGCCAAACTAGGAATTATCCGGGCTGAACCTATTGGGATTGACACCTCTTAGGAAAAGATCAAGGGATACAGAACTTTGCTCCAGGTAATGGGGGGTGTAGGGAGAAACCATCATCAAAATGGGGTACAATTAAACATTCAACTTTAAAATATAACTTAACTTTTCCCTCAACTAGAACTGCTATTTTGCACCACCACATTCTATAATATTCCAGATCACAAAGATTTCTCGGTTCCACAGAGGTCTTTTTATTGTGCACACAGGAATAAGTAACTATATTTTTTTTTCTCTTCCCAAAATTTTACCTCGACTGCTGGCCAGACCGAGGTAAGGATTTTGAGAGGGTAGTAAAGATGTGAGTGTAGAGTTTCCAAAGCCCAGAGATCCTTTGCTTTCTTGGAGACATTTTATCAGGAATACCTTATTGGTAGGGTGACATTTAGGATTTTTTTCACAGTAGAGACATCAGCTACGTCTATGTGGAAATGTTTTATTTCACCTGACTTTTTTTTTTTTTATTTTTTAAATATGCTAGATTATTGTCCAGACTGTATGACTCTTTTCATGTTAAACCAAAACACATGGCAAGAGACATTTCTAGTTCTAACAGCAATGTTGCAGGTTGTTGGCATGAGCAGTACCACACTAAAGCCTGGTCAACAGTCCACCCAGACAAATGAAAATGAGTCTCCACCTATTATGCCCAATCAGCCTTCCTAACTCCTTTAAGCATCAATTCAGGTGAATTTTGGGCTGAATCAAAATGAAGAAATCTTTCCACGTGACTTTTTATTATATCTTTCCCTTGTTACATATCAGAGATACTGCAAAGCATATATTCCCAGCCAGGCCTCCCAGGAAGAAATGTTTCTCAGGTCCTCCCCGCATGCTGGTATACTGAGACTGCACAAGGAGTTGCTGTTTGCTGTCCAAGTGCTGATGCATCCCTTTGAATTTTTAGGTCCTGCTCTAAGTAGGTAACTGTGAAGAGAATATTTCTCAGTAGACGTGGAGGTAGAGGCAGGCAGAGCAAAGAGTGCTTTGGTTTGACCTGTAAGTCGGATTCACCCCTAAAGCTGGGCAAGGTAGCAACGCCAATGGGGACTGGAAGAGCAAGTCAGTGGTATGTTTTCTGGAGCAGGTACTCACATGAGCTTGGTGTGTTTAGGAGCTGCTTCTTTGCAAGACTCAAGTCCTGGCTGGGCTGCCTTTTGTGGCTTGTGATGATGTCAGGGTGCCTGCTCTTAACTGCTTGCACCTTACACTCAGAAAGCCAAAGCTCCAGCTGTGAAATTAGACCTGGGGCTTAAAGGTGTGGACAGAAGGTTGGTTAAGACACTTTCCAGCATCTGAGAGTGGGATGATCTGTCAGTGTAGAAACAGCCAGTTATTTATGTCTCATTCAGGGATGGTGCCTGGCTGTGATATCAATTTGCGTGTGTTCAAATTCCTTCCTGGGCGCTCAGCCACACCAGAGTCATTGGAAGAAGTGTCTCTCTCCAGGTGTGCACACAGAGTCCCCGATGGGACCAGTGGGGACACTCCTACTCCTCATGCATTTACAGCTTTCTAATGGGGGCCTCTTTCTCTGGTGGTTGAGTGTCTGGAGACTTGGGACAGTTGATTAATGTTTGAAAAATGCTTGTAAATATTTGAAACTAATTATCAAGTTGTTGTGATGAATGAGTATTTCACAAGTGGACATTTAGTTTTTAACAAGTGGACATTTAGTGTATATTTGTGTGTGTGTTCTTGTCTGCAGACTCCTTGAAGTAAATTGTGCTGACATAGCCTTGATTGTAAAGTTTTAAAATGTATACCATGTTTTCTCACTATGTTCCTTATTGGAGAGAATATTTTTCAAGTGAGGGGTTCGTCTGCATGCAGAAGCCTGAGTGCAAAATCTGCATTGAAGTCTAGATATAGTATATTTTCTAGTGTTTCTCGAGAATTTTCTGTCCAATGGTTTTCGATTTCTTTGGTAAACCACTCATTCCATGCATATGGAAAAACATATGTCTGAAAGAGCAATGGTCTGAAGGTTTTGGTCTATCAATTATGTAATTATTTATTTACCCAGAACTGAAATAATAAAAACAGAAATACACTGATACCTATGTTCATTATTACAACACCCTACTCACATACATTTTACTGAGGTAGAAAGACAAAATCCCTACAATCCCACCTAAAGACATCTCCCTAATTGTAGTTGCTGTCATCCATCAAGCCTTTTCCCACCATTTCTTGGAATGAGTAACTTGCAACATTGGTACGTATTTTATGGCATTTAGTAGTAGTTATAAATTCTATAGCTCATGGATATTTTCCTTAGATTGGAAAATTCTAATATTTTGCTCCTCCAAAAGGAAGCCAACACTCTACTTTTTGCTGATAAAAGCTTTCTTTTATGATTTTGTTCTTTGAGACATATATTTAGTCAAGTAATTTCTATTTGTTTGTTTTTCCTATTAAATTATATGTAAGTTTGATCTTCCCTGGGTGGCACTCCTATTTCTGAGTGGGAAGAAACAGAGCATTACAAAAACATCATCTCTTTGATCCGTTGTGAGACCAGAACTAGTGTATATGTTTGGACAGAGATGTGGACTTGGTATTACCAGGGCCCTCTGAATACCCTGGCTGACACTGGTCCTTGGTGCTGGTTTTAACACCCAGAGAGATATTAGCCATTTATACCTTTGTTGGAAGTATCGGACCTGCCAGGAAACTCATCTTTTATCTCTGCAGTATAATCCATTATTGCCTCAGCATCAAGAGTCTGATCAAGCCTACCCACCGGCAGGCTAAGCCCTAGCACATCAAGTGTGTGCAACACAAATACCTCAGTCCTGTCTCAACCAGGTGCTATTGGAGCCTTTCAAGATTCAAGTCTCCCTATTTACCCCTTCCAGTGAAAAATGTAATCAATAATAGCTAACAATTATTCTGACACAATGTTTCAAATTCTTATAACCCATGTATTAGCTAAAATAACTAACTTCTCCATAGTGATAACTCTCTGCTCATGTCCAAACCCTGTTTTCATCTGCTTCGGGCAAGGATTGAAGCTTGTGTGACAGCTTTCCTTGACAAAACACTTTATTCTCTACCCCATCACTACGTGACTTCTGAGACAGGGAGAACAGCTCAGCTACTGTTTGTACTTTGTGGTCATTTTAGGAGGCAGGCTCACACGACAGGAACTTTTTCTTTGTACTCTGTTTTTCGGGGGTTGTTTTGGGGGTTTTTTTCAGATTTTTGTTTACAAGAATGGCAATGTGGGAAAATTTTCCCTTTAGCATGATATTCTATAATAAAAGCAGTAAATAGTCATGGTAAACAAAAACAAGTTTACTATTTTGGTGGCATTTTCCACCAAACCGCATGAAAGATAACAGCACTATCTTGTCTAAACAAGGCTTCCATGCTTGAAAGTCATGCTCAACAAACATATGCAGCCTTTTTCAGACACACAGTGTAAAGGTTTCTACATCTGGTAATAATAGCTGTGATATGCATGATCACATTTGTACTTGTATTGCCTTTTGTGTTAGAAACAATCATCTGTGACATGTCTACGTTACTTGACTTTATCCAAGAGTACAAATACATCTACAATGATTCCCCTTTTCATGTCACACCACAAGCCTGGTCTCATTTCGTGATCATAGATTGGTTTGGGTTGGAAGGCACCTCAAAAATCATCCAGTTCCAACCCCCTGCCATGGGCATGGACACCTTTCACTAGACGAGTTTGCTCAGGGTCCCATTCAACCTGGCCTTGAACACTTCCAGGGATGGGGCATGCACAGCTTCTCTGGGCAACCTGTTCCAGTGCATTGCCACCCACACAGTAAAGAATTTCTTCCAAATATCTAATCTAAGTATGTCCTCTCTAAATTTAATTTCTTTTTTATTTCCAGCTGTGTCAATGGCAATCAGAATCTGTTTTTCATTTGAGGTATTTTTTGAGCTCACTGATAAATATATGAAGTCTCCTGGATTTCATTTTACTGCTATTGTTAAGTGCTCCACCAAGTGCTTTTGCAATAGCCAGGTCTCTCCCAGTATTACATTCAAGAAGCAAATCATAAACCTTATCAGAAAATGAAATCCCTTTATTCTTGAATAGCATTCATTTTGATCATCATGATTAATGTTATACAATCACTCTGCACTGACATTGACCTCTCAGATATAAAGTTCTGAAACCTTTTACATGTAAGAACTAAGCATCTTGGCCTATGTAAGGGTACTGATTTCCAGTTTTTACTGATACCTATGGCATATGCATTAAAACTCTCCACATAAGACCTGCCAGATACATGAGCACAGCACCTGTATGATCTTTGGGGGCACATGGGTGTAAGACAGACGTTTGCTCAGAGTGGGACCTCAATAGTTATTTCAATACTTAAGGTTTCCTTCATGTGTCTTTGATATCCTTGACCAAAAATTCCTTTTTTTAAAACAGACTAATCTGTAAGTTTTCAGTTGTATTAGTCACTTCTTCTGTTTCTGCTTCCCTTGCCATGCTCACATCACAGCCTCTAGCACTGTGGGCACATATTCCCATCCTGTTGTTACTGAATGACCATTGAAGAATTGCTTGTCAGGGTGGGCAGCATGACAAGCACTGAGGTGGGTTACTGAAAGTTACTTGTGTAACAAAACCTTGCAGGTTTTCCAGGCTGAAATAGAAGAAGCCATGTCGTACTGATGTGGTACTGGTCACTGTGCTGCTTTGAGCAGAAGGCTGGACTAGTTGTCACCTCCTGACCAGCATTCATGTCCATCATGTTACACCCTGAGCTATAATCCTCGTGAAGGCTTTGCAAAGGGCTTCCCGTGAGCTAATGGTGCTGTTTTCATGATCTCTAAGTTGATCACCATGCAGATCCTTGGAAGTTTTTCGTGTTATCCTTAGGAATTATTCCTTTTTTAAATGCTGAACACTGTCTGGACTTGTGTATTTTGCCATAGTGTATTCATATCAGTGCTAGTTTTTGTCAATTCCCGCTTTGATCCATGTGACTCTTCCTGGCACTTGACTATTTTCATGCTGCTTCAGATCCCCCCAGTGCACACACTTTACAGCAGCCAACTACATTTGCCTGGCAAATTCTGACTGTGTTGTCAAAAGTTATTTCTGAGTCCTCTGTTTACTTCCCAGATTGTCTGGCACAAGGACCTCATGCCCAGGCAGGGGCACAGTTAACCTCTCCATCCTCACAGCAAGACTGATCCCTTGGGGTTCAATCATCCAGAAGACTTCTGTTTTCTCCTTTTCTTCATCTTGTCTTTATCTAAAAACATGTAAACCATACGCTGAAAAGTCTTATGAAAGCAAATACACTTATACAGGGTTCAGGATTTCTCAAATTTATGTATGACATCGTCATAGTTTGCCCTCTCTGCGTAAGTTAGGTGAAACCTGCTAAGAACATCAAGTGTCTGAGAAGCACTCAGTGCCAGAAATAAAGCTGCTTTCTGTTAATTTACTGCCTTGGTGGTGGTTACAGCTTGCAGACACAGGGGTAAGTCCTGGTTAAACCACCTCCAGTTGTTCTTGCCACATTCAGCATTTTCATGAGGCAGTTTTTAACTGAACCCTTCTGACACTCAGGAATTTTTCTGAATTTTGCTGTATAGGTAGTGTCAGGTATTTTTAAGTAGCTGGCCAGAATCAAGGTTTCTGCAAACTTCTGCTTCATTTGGCCCAGTGAATGATGCAGGAGATTGTCCCACTGGTGCATTTCAGGGCTTCCTGGAGATACTGCTTACCACTGACAATACCCTTGCAAGTCAGATGGTAGCTGACCTTGCCCTTTTACCAACACTGCAATGGCTGTTTGTAAGTTAAGGAGTTACTAATAAGCTGACAACTGGAAAGGTCCCCTGACAGCCAAGCTTCTGCAGCACAAGGGAAGCCTCCAGGGATGAGACTTGTGCATCCATACTCTGCTTCAGAAGGTTTCCTTATGAAACCTGGTTCCAGCTACCTTTGTCTTACCCTTATGCTTAGTTACCCACCTGAGTACTGAGTATCTCCCTCACTATGGCTGCAGAAATACTGTGTAACGTCANTAATTAAAATTTATTCTTTTTTTCTGGCAGGTATTGGTATTTTTTCCTTTTTATTTCTTTCATTTAGGTGTTGAGTTCTGTTGTCAAATTAGGGCTGAAAATAATCTCATGGCCTTTTTATGCTTCTCTGATAGAACAATGTCTTCATAATAAAGTTTTACTTACTATATTCATCCTTAGTTTAATCAAGTATTTTTTAAAATCATTTTGGCCCTGGAATTTACTTTTCAGGTCTGATCTAGATGAATCTCAATTCCTATATTTTTTCCTTACTCAAATCACCACCATTGCTTTTTGCTAGCCAAAGAATTGCAAGGTATTTCTTCTGATTCATTACTCCCCAGCTGAATGCCAGGAGTGTCCCTATAGCTGGCATACAGTGCATGTTAATAAAACAGTGTACGCTAATGGCAACATTAGTGTGTGCTGTCCTCAGGCCTCTGATGACACCTGGACTTTATAAAAACTGCATAATTGCTCAGTAAAATGTGTCACCAAGAAAAGGAAATGGGCCCACAAGCAGTGAGACTCCAAAGGCCATAGATCCTCTGCTCTTTTTTGTTTACATAAACAAGGATTAATTTTGCCTAGGGGTACACTTAGATCCAGGCCAATCTGCTACATTGTTGAGCAGGCACACTTTTATTAGTTGGCCATATATTTTTCTTTCAAAGGTGTTTTTTAAAGAATTGAAATAATAAAGTATCAAACTACTGGGATTCTATCAAACTATAAAACACATGGATGTGATTCATTACTGATGTCATGTAAATTACCTATGGAATTACATCAGAGATCATCTCAGGTCATTATGGTGATTACATACTAGTTTTACCAGAACCAAAATTAAGTTGGAAGCCTAAACTACAATTTTATAAAACATAACAGATTTACATGTTTTTATTAGATGTGCTCTCTAGCTTGCAGTTTACTATAGAGTAGTCCTTTATAGGTAACTGAGTATGTGCTGTGTTAACATTCTTTGATAGGATTTGGTTATCTAGTTATTTTTTTAAACAATGATCAACCTATTTGCAGCTGTACCTAAGGTTCTTCATTATAATAGGAAAAGGTCCTGTATAAATCAGTGAATGAAATAACTATTTCAGACTTTATTTTCTTTTATTTTTTAAGGCATACTTTAACTAGCAGTGTGCTAACAAACACACATGAAAAAGCATATTAGGATGGTACTTTACCCTGACTATTTTAAGGAGTACCAGGAGTACTGGAATCGCCAAAATGGCATATGTGTAATATTGATCATACGTCATAGTGTCTGTTTATGTATATATGACTAAAACTATTTATTTAAAGAAATTGCTGAAATCACTTTATGATAACAACGGTAATTGTACTTGATGGTGGTTTAAAACTGAATAATGCCCTCAAGTAATTCAATTTTAAAAAGAAAATAACTGATCATTGAAAAAAAATTCCCAAATAATTTTCTTTTTCAGTTTGTAAGGATTAAATAAAAAAGTCTGTATTCTTTATTGCTGATTTCTGTCATTAAACCAACTACATGCAAGCAGTGCTGATTGTAATATAAAGAATTATACTCCTGGGTCCTACTTGTATTCATTCGCATTCTACACTTTAAAAAGCCATTCATCAATTACTCTGCACTGGCACCAGAGCTCAGCATGTGCATGCTATTTTTTGCTCGTATTGCAGTGCAGCCTTCTGGAGCCGAGGGCAGGCACTGCAAGTGTGCAGAGCATGTGTGACTCCGTGCCCCACACACACAGATCTGTGTGCACACCCCCAGCGCATCAGACGTAATTGCAGAGCAGCCCTTCACAGGAGGTGGCTATCATAGCCTTCACTCTCTGCTCCCCAGAATGTCTTGTAATGTTTGGAGCCTTAAACCAAACCCATTTTGTAAACAGCTACATGAGTGTCAGCACCAGGAGTTTTTTGATATGCAGCATACGTGAAATGCTGCATAATATAAAGTGATGGCGCTGTTAATCCTATAGCTGTGGTGATTCCCAGCCCCCTCTGCTATTGATACCAACACCATTGTCTCTGGCTCTAAACTTCATCAGTATGCAAGCAGAGTGTCACTATGATGGGTGGTAACTTGGTTGGATGCACTTTCTACATTTCTGGCAAATGAGTATAATTATTTTCAGAGCTGCGGGCAACTCATGCATGTTTTATCCTCCATCTGGACCTGCGTGGTACACAATAGTGATAAAAGATGATTTCTCCCCTTGGATGTTCATAGGCCATCATCGACACCGTCCTGATGAAATGGTCATGTATCCCCTAGCACTTCTATATCTGCCACAGCTTGACAACAAAATTATTTCCCTATAGTACTAAAACACTTCAAAATACGCAAGCCCTCTGCGCATATATTTGTGTTTTGAAGCATTCAATGTTAGCGTAATGTGGTAATTTATAAACTGACAAATTAACTATGCAGAAATCTGAGCAGGGCCTTATGAGGTCTGCAAAGCAATAGAAAAGAAAGCAAAAGCTTCTTGCTCTATATTATAATANGAGGCAGGTTTTACTCTCTCATTGTCAGTACTTTTTTGGTCCTGAGCTTAGTTACTGCACATTGAAGCTGGGATGCTTTGAATTGAACTATTGTCATGATTGCAGCTCATGACAAACTGTACTGTTGTTGCTCAAGCAAAAAGGAGAAATGTGATCTTCCGTCACTGACCATTCAAAAGGGGAAAAGATGAAGACAAAAAGGCTAGAATAGAATTTACTAAAAATAAATACTCATCTCCATGATAGAAAATAAATGAAGTCCACCCAAGCAAGAAGAATCAATATCTGCAAAGGTGAGATTGGTCACAAGAGAAGGAGATGAAAAGAGAGATCAGCTTCCTTTGTTTCTTAGTTACAAAATCATTTTAATGATTAAAATCCATCACTATGATTGCCCTATTTTGCAAGTGCTGGCTGTCCTTACAGGCTCACCACTGATCCTTCAAGAGCCAGACAGCAGGACTGGCATCACCTGTACCAAACAAAGGACACCCCTCTCACCTTTACTAGAAGAGCCTGATTTCCTCCAAAATAAAGTAAGGACTAATTTTGACAGATCCCAGAAGGGTACTTGGTGGCTTCTGATGCTCCATCCACGTGGCACAGCCCTGTCCAAGGGGCAGCCTAGTGGGGTGCAGGTGAGGTGAGGTGCACAGGCACTGCTCCCCTCATGGTGTGGCCATGCCAGACTGTGCCCCTGTGCCACCACCCTGCGCAGGGCTGATGGCATCAGCACTCTTTATCATGGCTTTGCCAGGGTCACCATAGCAACTGTGTAATAGATTTGCCCTTATTCAATCCCAGAGGCCACATCGAAGTGCGATGAAAAATTTGCTGGAGTCTGAATTCCTTTCAAGTCATGGCTCATGTGTTAGGAAGCAAGTCAATGTGTCAGGGAACAAGGCAGGGGTAAACACAGGGACAGGAAGAAACATTTACTCTCCCATGCCGTGTGCTCCTCGTGACATTCAAATGTCAAGACCCCTCCATTTCCCATTTCTGTCTCATTTTCTGGTTATATATTCGTTCTTTGGATGGGGACAGCAGTGGGACCAGGCAGCCATGGTGGGCAGAGAATAGCTTGGCAGCCCCGAGGTGACCACAGTGCACTTTGGTGAAGCCACTGTACTCCTGAGGGAAGCAACCCCATCCTGGGACATAGAGCACACCCGGAGCGGCCAGGGCTGCCTCAGCAGTGCCATACAGAGAAGAGCAGCTTTCAAGTGAAAACATCCCTTCTGCAAGGCTTGTCCTGCTTGTTAGCTAAAGCAAAACTGGTTTGCTGACAGATTGCTTGACTGTGGTAACAAGAATGAAACATCTCACAATCCTGACATCTGCAAGCCCTGGCCAGGCATGGGACCTCTGTATCACTAGTACACCTGTGCTCCCTGACACACCTGTTCTATTTATTTTATTTCAGTCTTGTACTTACACTTTGTCTTGGTTTAAGAAAATTAACCCTATCCCAGATGAAACAAGTGCATGCTTCTACAGCTTTACTCATTATTTTTTTACCCCACAGTTGCTCCAGAGTTGGGGAAGCTGTCTATACATTGGAGGAGGCCAGCCAATCTTGCCTTGGTGCTCTGGAGAGAAAGAGGCATCCTGGGAAACGTGTGGATGCAGTTATGTCTTAGACCCAAAGAGATACGCAAGAAACTTTCCAGTCCTAGTCCAGAGGGCACATTTCTTTCCATACAGGGACCCAAGACACCTTCTGCACTCACCTCTCACTCATGGGATGCACTCCAACAGAAACCTGCCTAGGAGGAAGGCTGAAAGCTAACATGGTAGCAGAGCATCCCATGCTGGAACATCTGCAAACCAACAAGTACCCCAAACACAGACTCACAGCCCTTCGTAGCTAACTTCCATGGAGACTGGACTACTTGAAGCAGGTAAGCTGCAACCCAGGCTCTCTGCACTGACATGGCAGAGTTAGCCAGGGAAAACCAGCCCCTTCCCTGTACTTCTTTCCTGATTAGTAGCTTTTTTCTCATTTTGCTCAACTCCTGGAATGCATGGCTATTCTGGGAGCACCACTGCTTGCAGGGTCAAACCCTCTGGAGAAGGACAGCAGCGTTAAGCTCATGGGCTGTGGCTGTTCTGCTGGCTGCCATGCATCTGCTGCACACCCCTGTGAGGGAGCACATTGGTCACGCTGCCACAGCCCACTCTGACCCTCCTCACGCCCCTCTGACCAGTGTCCCTAGTGCAGCAGACTGCTTCTCACTGATGGATTCCCAGCAGGGCTTGCATGGAGCATGGAGAGACAACAGGAGCTTCTGCAATGTATTCATTTTAAATATGTTTTTATTTCGTTGGCTGGTGGATGGTTCCTTTTCTGTTTTATTTGTCTCTTGTCTTCCCAAGCTTGTATGCTGAAATTGGCACTTCATTTTCACTTCCATCCCAGCCTAATATTAATGCAGGCAGCAATGTAAGAATGTGAAAAAATCAAATGCTTATGCTCCATGAATCCACTGGTGATGGATTATATTTTTCCTTATATATTACAGAAATAATTCTTGCAAGTCTAAAGATACATAATATTATCTAAAGCACCCTATTCAGACATGCAAGCTACGTTGCCTCTGCTGTACTCTGAGCAAACAGGATTGGGCTAATGGTGTTTTGTGTAAATGAGGCACATGTTAGAAAGAGTGCATTCAGGTTCTGTTTATCTAGTTACGATTTTTCTTTGCAAGAGCCTTTCAGCCTCCAGTTTCCTTGTACAAATGTACCTTGCAGTGGGTACCTGGGGGATGGGAGAAGGTCTAAAGAAGTTCAAGATTTTACAGCTGAATTGAATACTGAGGAAAATAGATACCAAGGTCAGGCTAAGAGAAAAGAAATTGATTCCAAGGGCAGCAGCACAATTGAAAAGGCCTAGTCTTCAGCAAAACATTTTCCTTATCATTGTTCTGCTAAATCAGTTGTAATAGAAGGTTAATGGCAGAGGGAAGATATTATGGAAACTGAACATAGCAAATTTTACTAGTGATTTATTGTATATGTATTTTGCTTGCTTCTATCCCACTGTTCAGCTTCTCTGCACAAAACGGCATTGTTACAGACACTGGTAATGGATTCCTTCCAGCAGAACCCTGCCAGTTCAGGTCATTGATCCATATGCTGGCTCAGAAGCAAGAGGCTGCACCTACATCCTGCCATGAACATTTTCAGGAATAAGCTATTCCATACTTTAGTGTTATTACCATTTTGAGTATGTGTGTAATGCAGTAGTGTATATCAAACAAACACCTACATAAGACTGCAGATGTGACCCATTCTAGTAGGGAGGAATAGGAGAATAGCAGCACAGAATTAACAGTGTTTTTGTTGTGGCTTCCCACTAATGATTACAATATTTTCAAGACACTACCACAGAGAGCTACATGGAATGTATTTATATTAAGATATATTCCATATTGCATTAAAAATAATCAGCTTCACTTAAATCACACAGCTATCTACCATATGCTAAAAAAAGGTTCTGCACATAGTGGTGTAGAAGAAATTTTTTTTTTCTGTTCACAGAAAGAGGTTGTAAAGTTTTGTTAATCCAGAAGAAAAAAATGAAATATTGAAGCAGTGGGTTTAGACAACTACAGGCCAGAAAAAAGCCTAAATTTGCACAAGGCATACTGAGTAATTTGCAAAATAACTGATTTCAGTTAAACAAACATGGGAATACTTTCAACTAGATAAAAAGATACTCATGAAGCAGAAGGCAGGATTTTTTGGAAACAGATAGAGCTGTCCAGACATTAGGTCAAAGATGAATCTAAAACCAATGTCACCAAATGGGATGAGGAGACTTGTAAGTGTCTGAGGGTCTTATTTTTCTGTAGCTTCTTTACATGTGACTTTGAATGGGTCAGTTTAGTTGCATGAAACCACTGTGGTTTTGGTGGTCCTTTCAAGTCATGCAAAAGACTTTTTATAAAACTGAGAGAGTGTGCTTAACAAGGGTGGAACGGCAAAGCTCATCCTGAAAAGCTGGAGGATGAGGTTTCAGGGATGCAAACCTGAGCCAGCAGGAGCAAGAAGCGTTGCCTCCTACCAGGCATGGGCTGGACTGGGGCATGGCCTCTTCTCCAACCCAGAGCCACCCAGAGATGGACTCCTCCAAGGGCTGCTGCTCGGACACTGTTCCCTCCCACTTCTGCAGAAAAAATGTCCTTGGTGAAACCCCAGGGCCTCAGGAGCCCCTCCTGACAGGATGTGAGAGATCTACACTTGGGATGATGGGCTCACCTACAGGAACCGTGGATGGGATAAAGCCCTCTCCGTGGAGTGCTTAAATCAGTTAAGCTGGTTTCAGAGAGCATCTATTGATCTTTATTCCTACCCACTCAGTAAAAAATAACTGGGTTCAAATGAAAAAAACCCTAACTTTATTATGCAATTTAAAGTCTATTTGCAGAACCCTTTGGAAGATATCATTCTGTCAAGGGGCATTCACTAAATTGATTTAACAGTTACACATTTGTATAAACTAGATTGTTGCCACCATCTCCAGAGTGACACAAAGTCCAAAGACTTTCAGTACTACATTAAAAAAAAAAAAAAATTCTGTCTTACAGACTTTTAATTGACATTTTACTGCTTCTAAAGCAGAAACCTGTTCTACGAAAAACACTTTAAAAGTTTCTGCATTGCTATGTCAGCTATATACATCCTGTTCTTCTTTAGTTTCCCTTAGCCAGTGTCCCTTCCAAAACTGAAGAGTTTTTCCTATGTGTATTTGGCCTTTTTGGTTTTTTGTAGCTTCTCTTGGTGGACTTTACTGAAAGTTATCAAATAATTTTTATCTCATAGGAATTTATACTGCATTTTAGAAGATTAGACAGCCACCATTTCCTTTTGAAAAAATGTGCTAATTTGTTTCCATTTTGTTCTTTAGTGTTTTTTTTATTGTTTTAAGTATAAGTCCATAGAATTCAAAAACTCTCATGCCAGATTTTCTAGATTGTTCACATTTAAAGGTAAATATAGTATATTGAATAAACATGCATAAACATTCAGCCAAATTTTCCAGTTTCAGATAAGTTATGAGTGCTTCAGCTCAACCTATTCTCTTTAAGCCTTCTTAAAGGTGCTGATGGTTGGCTTGCACTGAACCACATGGCTTGCTCCTTTAGAGTTTATGACTTAGCTTCAGTATGAAGTTTTCTAGGCCACCTCTACCACAAAAAGTACATCATTCTTAACATCAAGTATGTTTCCTGAGTAGGATTTAATGTGGATTTTAAAAATTTTTTTTTGTGGAAGCCAGTATTGAGAAATTAGTAGATCAGTTTTGCCTGCCCAAATTTCAGATACCACCAGCTTTCATACATTCAAAGCCTGAGCTCAGCTGTCACATCCAGTACTGTGTTTTACCAGAGTAGGAACACTTAGAGCAAATCAGCAGCCTGAGCATTGTTGGGCTCCTATAGGCACTGTGGAAAAGTGGAGGTAAGAAATGCATAGGCATAGAATCATTTAGGCTGGAAAGATCCTTAAGACCATCCAGAGATGGGATAATAATGATAGTGTCTTTTTGAAGTTTAGAGGAAGCTTCCTCAAAGTGTCATGGGAAAACTGGCAAAAAAAAGAAAAATTAACGAGCAAATTGGATGAATAGCACAGAATTATAATTATTTAAGATGGGAAATAATCTAATCCAGTCTCTTCCAAAACTAATGCAATAACCTGAGAACATGACTTACTTTGCACCTGTGTAAGTGCCTGGGCAATTGCACAGGCATCACACAGGAGATGGCAGAAACAATTGCCTGTACACTGCAGGTGTCATTTTTTGCTAATCTCATTATTTTGTAACCTTCAAAATTATTCAAAATTTGGCTGAATGTTTATTCATGAAATATAATACATTTACCTTTAAATGTGAACTATCTAGAAGATCTGGCATAAGAGTATTTGAATTTTTTGCACATTCCTACCTATTTATTAATATTTTGTTGACAACAGAACTGAGATTCATGGGAAAGAGTGTCTTTGATGGGAAGCAGAAGCCCACCAGTTAAATTAGAGTGGGAGCTGACATTAGACAGGAATACCTGGGTGAAGTGATGACATCACCTCTCTAAACATTAATTACCAGGAATAAATTCAGTGAACATAAAGACATTAAGGAAGACTTGACATGGGGTTGGGACAGGGTTCATCTACATTTGCATGTTAGGCCTGGGGCAGCAGAATCTTAGAGAGGTGAGTTACACCCACATCCCCAACTCAAAGTAAAACCTCTGAAACATCTGTTGTGCAGATTTTAGGCACCGCTACTTAGACCTATTGATCTTTATGTTTGTTATGTAGATACAATCAAAAGTGGTTTCAGTCAACTTTATTTGAAGGGTTGGTCCAGTGTTGCAATTGCACAGTGCCTGCAGTCTGGAAAACAGAAATCTTCACACAAAATTCAGGGCTCCCTGCACACCCCCAGACTCCTGAATCACTTGAGTTTCTAGAATAAGTCTCCTAGTCCCTGATTTTGCTGAGATGTATGAGCCAACCATCTCTCCTGTCAGCAGTAACTGAGTTAGTGAGAATTTGCATTAATTGAACATTTGCCTTGAAACATGGCACACAAAGCTGTGATTCAAAGGGAGGGAAAAACTTGAAATCTGAAAGCAGGTATTTCAGAGAAGACCATGTAGGGAAGCAGGAAAAGGCATCACTGAAATGTCTAATAATCATATTGCTGCAACCCTCATAAGGTCTTCAGAGAAAAGATGAAACCCAGATGGAAACCAATCACACAGCTTTTACAGTAAATAAGACAGTACATAGGATGTGCAGTAGCACACTTGTGTTACCTGCCACCTATCCATGCAGATATGGGGAACACTGGGATTCAGTTTTGGTAATATCCTACCAATGAAATCTGCCACTGGGTGATGAGCATTGGAAGCTTGAAGAGCAGTCCTGTCTTCTATGAGAGTAGGAAAATGCTGTTGCTCTGACTTACCTCTCTGCTCCCACCTTCTAGAAAAGCCTTTTTACCCTTGTTCTGTTCTCCATCCAGGTTGCTTGTTGGGGGTCACAAATACTGAAAGTAACTGAGAAATATTCTTGAGTCTCACTCACTTTCGTGATAGGTCTCTCAGTCTTTCTGGCAGGTAGGCTGATTAGACACTTGCTACGTCACAGGATAATTGCTTTGGTGGAAGAATAGTTGCAGTATCAAGGAGCCTGGCAGCGATTGTGATCCACATGCTCTCACCTTGAGGATTTGTTTTGTCCACCTTCCAGTCCATAGACTGAGAGGACAGTGAGAGGGGAAGAGTCACTGTAGAGTTGCATCCCATATATAACGACAATTACTTCATAAACATAGAGACTAAACAGGCGTAGCAAGAAAGGCTGTAAATGGCAAGATCTGAGAATATTGAAGGAATGCTTACATATTTTTTATATCTGAGTACACCTGCCTGTCATCCAGACCAAATCCTCCAGCTCTGATGCAGTCACTGATGAAGCCGTTCCTTCTCAGTAGAATCTTCCCTGGCCTTGGCAGGGAATTTTATATGCACCCAGTGAGGCAGCTGACCAAAAGACAAGGCATTTGACCCCACCAAGCCCCTTGCACTCCACATGCCACAAGAAAGAAACCACCACAAAACAAAGAAATTAAAAGCCAGTTCTCTAACAAAATGCTCATTCATGGCATCAGGTCTATTTCCTTTGTCTTCATAGGAAATAGAATTTATATCAATGTAACAAGAATTACTGGAAAAATTTATTATTCCATTATTCTGTTATAATCACTCTTGGGAATAATTAGAATAATTTACTAATAGTAACAACTAATTATGATATATCATGAATAAATACTATTATAGATATTATTATACAGTGTGTGATTTACATTATAAGAAATATATACCATACAACCATAAAATATTAATATTTACTAAAATAATATAATACTATGTAATCGTAGTTTATTATTCCATTATTCTGTCATTATTCTAGATAATAAGTTTCTCACCTCGAGATAATTCTAGATTTTGATTACTGTTAGAGAAAACATAAAATATAAAAAATTAAGAGATGTACATTCAGACCAAACATAGACATTTTTCACCTATGTAGTTTTTATTTATGTGAGACATCACAAGGACAATTTCCAGTCTTTCTTCCTTGTTAGTGATGAGCAATCCCTTCAGACATAACTAAACAGCTGCTCAGTCACATACATTTATATGCTCAAACACATTTATCATCAGTTGATATCTACCATTTCATTGGTGTTCTAAACCATATACATGAAAAAATACATTTTTAGAATGCTATTTTATCATCAGGTTTTGATGTTAGGGTGGTTTTTTCTTCTAAATTTATTTTCTTCATGCTCTTACATGGTGTTGTCAGTCATAATTTACGATATAAGGTAAAAGAAAAAAATCTCAAGTTCAGAAATTTGAGAGTGGGAAGAGAAAGATTAGTGAGGAACAGAAACCTTTCTTTCATTTTCAGTGATGCATTTGACTAATAAGCCCCAAGACAATTAGGATCTGATGTTCTGGGGTGTTTTTGTAGGGCCTACTGAAGCTGCCAGAAAGAATCCTATTCCCTCAGCTCTGTCACTGCTGGTTGTAGGAATGGGGAGGCACCAGCCAGAGAGACTGCCCTGCTCCTCTGTTCCCACCTTTCCTGTACCTTGCCAGTCTATGCAGGCAGCTGTGAGGAAGCTTGCTCTCTTTGATTACCCTGGGGAAACGCAGAAGACAGTCAGCCCTCTGTACCTTAGGATGAATATTTCAATATTCAGAAGCACATTTTCACAGTGCAGTAAGAAACAGCTCTCTCTTCTCTCACTTTTGCTCCACTCCACGTTTCTGTCCTCCCAAGAATGCAACAGACAAAAGTCTCCCTCTTTGTTCCTTCCTTAACCACTTGTTCCTGCACCTGTCTAATGAACTGATTAGTGTGGTGTTCTTTAGAAGATATGCTGCACTGCTCTACCACAAAACAGTGATTTTATTATATGGAGGGAAATATTAATTTTCTTGCTTTGTGTGTTTAATGCTGACAAGGATTATGATTTTATATTTTCATGGTGTTTCTCTATCCAAAGGATCTCAGCTTTCTCTATAAACCCACCGTAACACTTCAAGTCTATGCAGGGCTGGGTTTCTCTCCTATTCAAGTGTGGTCACTTTACAGTGAATCTAGCAGTGATGCAAAGCTTTACAAAACATTCCTCTAGGACAGAAAGCATAGCCTGCCTAATACAGAAGGAAACAGCAGCTGGGATGCAGGAGATGGGGAAGGTGGCCATGATGAAGAGTATATTTGCTGCTGAAAGGACCCAGGTTCACTTTTTCTTGAAGCAGTACAACTCTGCAAATAAATTTGGCGTGAGTCATCTCTGGAAAGGGACAGGGCATTTACCTCCACAGCTTAACGACTTGCCTCTGGACCTCCCACCATGGGCACTGAGTATATTTAAGGTACATCACTAGTAACAACTGGATTCACTTCGAGCTTCAGGATGGGAGGAAGCAACAATGATCAAACAAATTGTTCACCATCAAATATTTGCTCAGCTTTGATTTGGAAAGAAGAGCAGTTGTTTAGTGTGAGTTGACATCCAAAACTAAAGTAGTTTCACCTTAATATTCAGGGAAGAAGTGAGTTTTTCTGGATGGAAAATTGCAGATTTCTAGATGCCTGATGGAGCTAGTACCAGCTCAGGCTAGTACTTGGCCTGAACATCAGTTGAGGGAGCACAAGGAGATAAAGGATGATAACTGAATTTGGCAGAACCCCCACTCCCAGCCAGAGCACCTTTGGGGAGGGGGTTGTAGTCTTGGGGATCCTTGAATAAACATGCAAACCATTGGACCCTGGGGGAAAATAAGGTGGTTAAGGGCTAGAAGGAAATTACCACAGTAGAAAACTTATTTTAGATATTAATTTTCTTTGATTGTGGCTCTAGACTTTTTTAGAGGGAAGTATGGGTGTACTGTAGCTACACCAATCCAAGCTGGCTACTGGAAAAGTTGATATGGGACAGCAGGAAGTTAAGTGCACAATGCCAAATTGGTCAGGACAATTAGCAGATATCTGGACAGTCAGGAGGCACTGTGCTTTGTGAGGAGGAAATTAGGCTGCTGTCAGACACACAGCTTGGCACAACAATGCAGCGTTGTAGTGCAGGTGACACATAACAGCAAGTAGGTGCTGACACAGTCATGCAGGGAACAGGGATGTGATAAAAGGGAGAGAGGGACTTAGAAATGGGATGTAACACCCAAGGAAGTGCTATTCTGAAGTGGAGTTGAGGATAACACTATACAGCCCTGCAAATAGCCTGTCGTCATTTCCATTCTTGGAGAGCTGTGCAGCTGGGCTGGCAAGGATTGGTGCAGCCACAGAAAGCAACAAAAAAAGCTAAATGCACTATGTCTTGCAGCATCCTGGAGTCTGCACATCACACAATTCCCATGTCCTGCACTGTATTTAACACCAGTGTCCTACACTCACAGGATGGGACCAGTAAGATCTTTCATCCTCTGTGGAGCAGCCCAGCTGCACTGCATAAGCCAAAAAGGAGTAAGATAAAAAACAGTGAAATCATTCAAGCCCCACCCAGAGCTGCCGAGCTGACTGTGGATACACGGCTATGTCCTTCCCACACACAGAGCGTGCAGAATGTGGCTGTGCAGCATGGAATCCTCGCTCCCTGGCGTCTCTGCCACCACCCACCCTCCGCCTCCTCAGGGACCAGATGAAGATCTCAGCTGGGGAGCAGCGGGGAGAGATGAACAGGCCATTTGCAACAAAAGCACAATTACTGTGGAAAAGAAAATACTGATCTGGTTCTGTAGTGATCGAAGTGAGGTAACCCTCCTGTCTCTGGATGGGAAGAATGAGGTGACCCCACAGAGGGGTGGAAAAATCACTCTTGGCACTTCAGAAGTGGTCCCCTGAAGACGCCATGCAGTTGTATGTCATGCTCATCCTGTGCTACTCAAGATTATTGAAAAGGGTTGCCAAGAAAAAGACAACATCTTCAAATATTGCCCTTCACCTGCTGCAGACTGAGCACATGAAGGCATCCTACATATCTTCAGCTGTGAGAGACTGAAAACCACTAACCTAGCTAGGAAGTGTTAAGCAACCTCAGCTGTGCTTGGGGTGATATTAGACTGAGGCACAGTCTCTGCTGCAAACATTTCCTAGATCACTTTTTTTTCTCAGTAAACTTTGAAATCTGGCTGTTGTTTGCAAGATCCGGAGTTGAAAGGCAAGGCAGCAAGTTGCTTCATTGATGGATTTATGTCTGGAGCTTCAACTTCTTCTGTCAGACAAAGCACGTAGTGTATATGACAGAAGGTCCTGTCATGCAGCAAAGAAATCTGAAGTCCAGGACAAAAAAGGCACATGGTCCCTATGTTATATTTTCCCCCTTCAAAGTTCTTTATTGATTTTTGTCAAGCTCTCCCAAGATAGAAAATTGTGACAAGGACAGAGGTGCACTTGGATACACATGTATTTTACAGGAACATATCTACCTGTGTTTTTTCTATTTTTATGTTTTTTCCCCACTTCCTCTCTCTCCCCCTGTGTTGTCTGACATCAGGTTTCAGAGGTGGGTTCTGGTAAGTAGCAATTGGGGGTTGCCTGATGAGATAGGTCCCTCCAAAACTGACACAGGTGATTGAACTGTGAAACTGGCAGGCAGAAAAACAGCTCTTACCTAACTCAGAGTAAGCATTCATATTTTAAAATTAGTTGAGCAGTGATATTAGGAAGAAATTTTTTCTTACATGAGATTTCCACAGGTGACTAGGAATCTTGACAGCTGGCTATACTGCATCTTATACATTTAAAATTAAAAATCCAGTATGAAAATGTGCCCTGATATTAATGACCACTGTATGCTCAGCAGTTTATTTTATCGTTTGTAATGCAATAGAAGAGGATCAAATATACACTGGCATAACCTCTGCCACAACTGATAATGTAAAACATCCCTTGTATTGTTTGCCTTTCCTTTTGGCAGTATACAAAAGACAGAGAAATGAACAATTCATGCCTAAACAAAGAGGTGCATGTCAGATGTTTACTCTAGGTCATTATTAGGGGGCTGAGTAAATTTGCTCATAAACACAAGTTATGTGGGTAGGGAAATGTGAGAGATAAAATGTTTTCAGGAATAAGACATCTTCTTTTAAAGGCACAATGTTGCTTTTTCTAGCATGCACAGTAAGGTTCAGATAGTGCTTTTTTATGAGATATGAAATGCTCTCTCCTGAGAAGTGTAAACCATAATGTGCTGTAGAAAAAATATTTTTTGTCTCCACTTTGTGCAAATACCCTTTTTTTCATTACACAGTGAATCTGAGCTTGCCTGGGACTGAAATGAGATCAGAAGAGCACCTATGGAGTTTGGATATGCAAACCTCTGATATGCTGAATAAAGATCTACTTGAGAAAATGTGTTCCTTTGGTAGCTTTCACTTGAATCTAAGTTTGAAACATGGAATCTTTCAGGAACATTATGTTATGTCAAGAATTTTTCATATCCATTTCAACCATTCTTATTCATTGCTGAGTTTACACTCAGTCGAACCAGAGACAGCAGAAGAAAAAGCACCTAAACAAAGAGAAAAAGCCTTGGAGATTTGGTAATGGGTACAGAACGTGCAGGCTGTAGTCATTCTTTTGATCTGTGCTCAGATATGTTTTGTATTTGCCTGTCAAAGAATGCATGCTTTCTCTCTGGATTGCAAATAATCTGAATCTGGATAAAATTGTTACAAAACTCCCTTCAAAATACTGAGCCTGCATTTGAAATCAATGTGCGATGGAAAAGCTCAACACGAGCATTAAAAACTTAACCTAAGTGTAGAGGAGCCAGAGCATAGCAGACATCCTGCTGTGGATCTTCTTTACTTCTCCTCCTGACTTGTCAGTCCTTCCTTTCCACTGAGTCGCCGCCATCTACGAGCATGAAGATGCAGTATCCAAACAAACAAACCCAACACGACCAACATAACCCCTCTGGAGAGGAAACCTTCCTGGAAGTGCCTGCTGTCTGCTCCCAGGGGTCACAGCACACTGTCCTTCCTACACTGCAGCACTTCACAGGTATTCCCGAGAGGCTTTTCTGTTCTCCCTGTGGCTCCTGCCACTTTTTGCATGAATACTAATTGAGGCACGTTGTGCAATCATGTTGCTGTAAGTATACCAACAGGCTGAAATGAGCTGATTAACATGGTTGCTCTGCAAATATGCATTACTCCTTGACAGGTATTCTCAGTTAGTGATCTTAGAGGGAATGCAATCATTCCAGTTAAATGCACAGGAGATTAAAATAGGAATGGCAGAGGTGGGTTCAATGCCCCTGAGTGTCGCAGCTTGTCTCCGGCTCCAGATTGCACGGGCAAACCTTTGACAGCAGCCTCTGAGTAGGACTTGGAAATGTCACGTGACTAGCACTAAACAACAAACCACTCTTTTCTTTCTCAAATATATGCATTATGTCTATAAACCAACATTACAACACCTCTTGCTCTGGTTATGCCTGAGAGAAGAGAGGAACTAAGCATCATGCTTGAAATAGTCACCTCAGCCTGAAGGTACTGCAGGACACCTTTCCTCTTTTTAGCTTACCACTGCAAACAGCAGTGCCCAAGCCGTGTTAGCCATCAAGGGAGCCCTGTGCATGGACTGCTCTAGTAGTGAGTGGCACAGCTAGTTGCTGGACCCTCATCCTAAGAGCACCCCAGCCTCTAAACATGGCTGCAAAGGATCATCTCAAGTATCCCCTTTGCAACTGACATGAAGTCCCAGACTGAGGAAAGCTGCAAGTGTTTTTGGGAGGGAAGAGAAAGCTCAATGAGACAGCCCAAAAATAAGATGAATGTGCAATACATTGCACATGGGGTTTAGTTTGTAGAGCATCCTACCAGCAGCCATGGAAAAAGTACAACATTTGAGTCTGTGTCTAGCTCTGAGGTTCTTGTCTCAAGGGCTCCTAAGGAAAACAATACAATTTCAAGGGTTAGAAGATACCTTGTCCTGGCAAAACTGATCATATGTTTAAAACGTATGATTTATTTGCAGGCCTGTTTCTATTGGTTTTGTGATTAGGTAGTTCTTCAGTTTGGAATAACAGCTTTCTTCCTGTGTTCATTCTCCAGTAAAGTAACTGTCTTGTGGCTATAATAGCCTACTAAACATTACAATCAGGTCCCAAATTCAGCTCTACTCTTTCACAATAGGATGTAAACAACAGAGGATATTTTTACATAAACCTCTAAATGTTTTCTGCCAAACCCTCTCATACCTTTTGATTTCCATGGCTGCTGATAACACCTCCAGCCTCCCCTGGCCTGGGAATTCTTGACTACTCTCCTTGACTCCTGCATAAGGCTGTCCAGTTTCTTTCTCTCTCCATCTCTTGCTGTCCCTCAAGAGTTCACCCTTCAGATAATTTATTCCTATGCTAGTAGTCATTCCTATCTTACCAAGAGATGTGCTTGTCTTTGGATCAGATTATACCTATAATACATAGGTATAATCAATACAACTTGGACTAAATGCATGAGCTGGATGGGCTATTTCTTCCTGGTCCATTCTCACTCACAGTGACTTCCATCATCCATCCTGTGGAAATCTCATTTGTGCCTTCCAAATATGATCTTCACCTTCCTCAAAATAAATGTATCATTGCAGCAGAAATAAACATAAAATAGTCTTGCTTTGGCTCAGCCACAGGTCTCTGAAGCAATCTGGCAGAGGTCAGTGGGAGTGGCAGTGTCTTGAAGGAACAGACAGCACAGGACACAGTTCTGGCAGAGCTGTGCCACAGTGGGGATTCATGGTGTGCCAGATAAAATCTTCAGGATCTGGTGTCTCATCCAGTTCTCATTAACATGCACTGGGAGTCCTGTCACTAGCTCAGAGAGAAACTGGGCCAAGTCTTACACCCTTTCAAAGTTATTTAAAATCTTGTCGCCATCAACATCATTTGCCATTCTTCTAAATGTCAGGATTTAAAGTTGTTTTCCTGAGATGTTAGTCACTAGCTTTCCATTTCATACCAATTCTAATTGTGCTGTTCTATAAGGATTTATATTTCACAGGATCCATTGTCATATTCCCTTCTGATGGAATAGAGCACAAAATTCAACAAGATTTTAAAATTCTCTCTGCTAAAAATAAGAATGAAATTCCTCCCACATACTCCCACCCTAATGTTTCTCTAAAATCTAGTCCTCTTAGTCACGACCTTACAAGCATGAATAGAATGTGGCAAATATTTCACAGTGTAAGAATGTGTCTAAACTTTGGAAAAAAGTTGATATATCTGAAAAGGTATAATTTCCACACAGCATTCCAGTTTTATACAGTGATAAAATAATGAAGATGCCAGAGAAGGTATTACTTTGTACTTTACACTTTACTTGAAATGACTTCTCTCTGCTAATTTTGATTGAGTACTGCAAGTTACTAAGTGTTTTCAGCCCCTCAGTGGAAGCTGAACGTCATCAGTCCTTGCTTGTCAACATTCAGTAATTTACAGGACTAAGCCCTTTAAAAATAAGTAATTTCCAACTGACAAAACTGTTCACTTAGGGTGATTTTCTGCTCATAGTCAAGTCAAGTTTTTCATTATCTTTAAGAATAACAGGACAGTGCATTCAGGAGATGGTAATAAATTGGTGAGAAACACAGAAAAGGAATGTTCTTAACTGTGTCTTGCCATTTTATGAAAAATCTGAGTAACAATAAGTAGAAAGGACAAAGAAGCATCCGGAACAAATAGCTTGGTTTAACATTGTCTGACTCTACTACAATTGATGGGAATTTTCTGCAACATTTTACTTTTTCTTGAGAGATGAACACTAAACAGTAAAAATGCTCAGATGATGATATCATCAAGTTTGCACTTAAAACAAAAGTTGAACTGCCCAAGGAAAAGAAAAATACTGTCAACAGAAATGTTGGACCATCCCTGTGTATGTTTTAGGATAGATCCAAGAACAATACGTTCTGGAAAAAAGATGATGTGCCTGAGATGTTCAGTCCTGGTCAGGCATTCCCTAAACTCTAGAAATGTGTAATCTGAGATACCAAAAATATGTCACAGGCATCTTCAGTATTTATGGATGCCATTTAGCAAGCATGAACTCAGAGGCAATAAACTTGCTTCATAATATTGTTTCATGTTACTGCATATGGCAAAACAGAACTGGCTTTTTTCCACACTAAATGGGAGTGTTTATTACACCACATACAAGTGCTGAACCAAGTAATAATGCCTACTTTGTTTACATTTCTGGTATTAGTCTAGAAGGTGAACCAAGTTACCATGCTTCAAAATAAGAAACCTATTTTTAAATGCATCTCCTTTTAATTTATAACTGTCTCTTTGAAGGGCTTTCTCTACAGGGGGCCATATAGAAAATAACGTAATTCACAGTCCATTTAGGGGAGCAAGATATCACCAGCACATTAAAATCTTTTTTGTTGATATGGGTTAGAGAAATAAATGCAAGTCACACACCTCTCACTCACCCAAAATCTGCAGCAGTATGACTCCACTGAGTTCACTCCAAAACATCTGCCTTGAGAAAAGGTGTTTGTTACACATGACCTGTGAAAGAGTATATTGACAAGAGCGTTTAGAAAGACCCCTTCCAGAAGTAGGGATGTCCCTTTTGACTGATAAACTCCCACTCTGAAATTTGTTTCTCATTGCAACATGGGGTTGGGTGGCGAAGAGCCGCAACCTTCCCCGAAGTGTCTTTGGAGAAGCTGCTCTGGTGGGTGCCACACACACACACACACACAAACACTCACACAGCTGCATAGCTAATGAATGAGTCGATGACAACGAGCAGGGAAGGGTTCCTGTATGGAGTTCCACAAGGTTTATTGCAGCCTCACTCCAGAAGGGATCCAGGGACAGGAACTGAGAGCAATGGATGGGATTGGGTTTAAGTACGGGGAAGATGCAGGGGCAGAGAGACCATCAGGGACCAATGGTCGGGGGGTGGTACAGAGGTGGGACTAGGGCCAGGGAAGCAGTAGGGAAGGAGCAGGGGCCAGTGGCTGAGGTGCAGGGGCCAGTGGTGGAGCAGGGAAGGGAGAAGGTTCTAGGGCAGAAGCATATAAGGGTGAAAAGGGGTAGACAGCCAGCGGGCCAGCTGGGGAATAGAACTGGGACACATTTACATAAAGAGGCAGAGGACCGTGGGAGAGGCCTTTTTGTCTCAACCCCACCTAGGAGTTGGCTTCAGGGACTCTGGTGTTGTCCTGAAGTGGAGATTTGTCAGCTTCCACAGTTTCTGCAAGACCACTCTCTCCTGAACATCACCTCAAAGTTTAGTTTTCCATCAGCCATCCATCATGCAGTAACTCTCATCCTCATATCAAATGGTTTTTTTTAAAAATAAAAACCAAACCAAAGCATCTTGTATAATCAAATAAATTTTGGTGCCATATATTAAGTCACACGTCAAGAAGTTCAGTGGATGTTTCACCCAATAAAACTTTTACCTCTTCTCTAGGTATGGCTTTCCATCTAATCTACTTTTTAAAGGAAAGTTCAGTTCAGCATATTGTGTCTGGTTTTTCACAGATTATGTAGATAGGCTAGACCTGGCTTTAAAAAAACTGCAGGGGCTGATACCAGTAAGGCTAAAGGAGGAAGGAATATAATTAGGCTTTAAATGGAAGTTCTGCCATTTTTTTTTCTATATGAAGTAAATGCTGGTACTATTTGACGTCCTCCTTCTCTTTTGAAGCACACAACTCCACCAGCCAGCAGCCCATAGGGAGTGTGCAGGATGCACAGGCGTGCATCCCCCTTCTGGGATGACCTTCCTTATAGCTCAGTCTTTCTGCGTCTCTCTTCTAATGAAATGTTGAAGAGCACAGGGCTGAGGATGGAGCCCTGTGGAACTCCCTGAGTGACAAGTCTCCAGTCTGATGTCACCCCAGTCACCGTAACCCTTTGTGTCTGACCCATGAGCCAGTTGCTCATGATGTGTTTGTCCAGCTGTGGGCTGGACAGAACTTGATGAAGCCTTCCAAAGAATAGTACCTTGCATTTTACATTGACATTCTACTTTTTCAAAGCATCTTCCCCAGATGTCAGGATAACACTAAATTTTGGCTTTACTTTCCTAGTTATCTGTTCTAATGAGGTGCTTTCAGAAAACCAATCAAACACACTTCATTTTCCCCCCTATAGTTTGTTATTGAAAATATTGAAGAGAACTGGACCAAGGACTGTTTGCTGCAGAACTTTATCACCTACAATTTGTTTTAGTAGTACCTCCTGGATGTTTCTTGTCACCCAGATAAATTGCTCCCATTTTAAGGGCTGTCTCATCCAGGTCATTCTTACTTAGTCATGCTACAAAAAAGTCATATGAACAGCCACAAAAATCTCCCCAATAAATATATTGAATTATTCCTGTTTCTCTGCCTGAAAACTCTTTATCAAGTGATCTAAGACTAGCAGACACTGTTTACTCTTGACAAATGTATGCTTCCTTCTATGCACCAATACTTAAAAACCTGTGTTAAATTTTTCAGCAGTTTCCAAGAACTGAGAACAACCTGAGAGCTTCATAGTTCTAAATTCCTTATTTTACCCCAGTTCATAGAGATAGATACTTTGTTCTTGCCTGCTCTCTGACTTTGCTTTTTCCAGCTCTCTCACATTTTCCAGAGCAGGCTGTTTAACGATACTACCAATAGTACTGAGACTACAGCCAATAGCTCTCTTCTTTCTCTGTGAATAAGGGTCACTGAAAGTGTGAAAACACGTGATTTGCCTGGAAAAACAGAATCTTATTTACCTTCAAACTCATTTTTCATGAGCATTGACATGAGCCTCATGTCAATTCTTCATATGGTGAAACCTGTTGGAGTTATATTGGCTGAGGAAAATAATGTCCTGTGGCTGTCAGTTTGCTTTGGTGATTAATAAACTGTGTTATAGAGGAGCTCTCTAATATATCTATAGTTTGATTATAATCAATAGGTATTGTGATATATCTGTGAAAAGTGCTGTTTGATTACTTTTACATTAAGGCAATACAAAAATATCTCTTAATTCAAAGTATCAAAATATGAGCTGAGAAGCTGGCAGATAAATTATTAGAATAGAGTCTTTGTACTGATAAACTTTTGAACTTGTATATTAAGAATAGGCAGTTTTCCAAGAAGAAAATTCACTAGACAACCTATAATTTTTCTTTCATATATTTAAGAAAGATCTTCAATCTAGTAAGAAAATAATAGTAATTTATGCCTTTGATAAGGAATGTAGTTCTATAGTCAGAAAGAAGCAGCCATCATCACCACCTGCTCTCTGAGTCACAGTCCTATTAAAGCAGTAGATACCACCTTAACTGGACAAACCTCAGTGTTTTGGATGAGGTGACCAAGAAGCTTCCATGTCCCTGTGAAATGAAAACGTCACTATCAGCCCCTTGCCGAATCACTCCTGCCTGAAGACTTGGCACAAAACTATTAAATCCTCCTTCCCCCTCCTCTTCCTCCTCATATTCCTTAAAATGAGACAGTCATTCCCCTCATGCACATGCTTTAGGGACAGTTGTCCTAATAGTTACAAACCCACCTTCCTCAGGTGGTTTGGGAAAACCTTTGATCAGGGAAAACCTTCGATAAGGGAAAATCTTCAATCCAGCATCCTGCTCTAAGCAAAGTGTTATAAACTGAAAGCTGGTATATAATTCATGATACAGGTGATTTTTTTATGACTAACCCTGCTGTGAAGGAAGACTGAACCCACTGAAAAGTATCATCGGTCAGTGCTCAGGGCACAAACTGTCAGATTTCCTGGTGATGTTTGTTTTATCCTACTTAAAGCACAACACAAGGAAATGAGTTCAGAAGGAGGATATATGTGAAGGAATGATTTGCAGAAAAGTCACCTCATCTGGCCATTTGGGGTATGATGTCATGACTTTTGGACTCTCATGGAGCAATTCCAATCTCTTAAAATCCTGTAAGCCATGAGATCTACAGTTGGGCAGCAATGTTCAGGTGAAGGTGTCACATATAGAAGGTATGAGCATGGGGTATTGGTTCATCCTATGAAGACCAGCAGAGATTCTGGAACAACAGACTGCCAGGAGTTCTGTTTTCCCCACTTCCCCTGCGTCCAGCTAACTTCCAAAATGGAATGAGGTTAGAGAGAATTTGGGGGAATATGAAAAGCACTGACTGCTTATCACAGCCCTTTGTTGGTCTCATTGGCCCTTTTAGGGAAACGAGGTGGTGAATTATCTCAGGATGGCCACAGCAAGAGTTTCCTTTCTCCACTGAAGCACTATAGCCGAGCTCTGCTTCTGCAGCTACCCTGCTCCATTCCCTCTGATCTATTGCTTCTCATGTTTTGAACATGAGAATCCTACTCTTAATGCTCTGGTGCTCTGAAGCAGACTTCCATGCATCTCTCTTTTCAGTAATACATCCTTTTCCATCCTCATCTTTCTGGTCCAGTTACTCAGTATTTCCCACCTCAAACTGAACTTTTTCAAAATTACAATCTCCCACTAGCTTAAACAGCATTTGAATCAGTTCTGTGTTAACCATTTTTAGGGCGCTGAAGGTTGCCTTACTTAAAGAAGTCTTCTGCAACTTAAAGAAGTCCTCTGCTTTTTTCTGTAATTAGAAATGAAATTTCATAGTAATTTTCATCCCCTTTTTATATTAGCTGTTAGAAAGAAGTGCTGCATAAGTGCTGCACCTCTGTGAGGTCAGAGGTGTGGATGATATCAATCTGGCAAAACACTGTTCCATGCAGGTGGATTAGCCATTCTAAAGATGCTTAGCACAGAAAGAGAAAGCAGTACTGCCAACATGGGAGCACATGTATCCTGAAACAGATGTGTGTCTGATGAACTTAAAAGTTTTGAGATGAAACCCATCTCTGATGAAGGTGCTCCCTGGTTGATAGTCTTCCAAAGATCCTTATCCTTGTCTCCCAAAATGATTTCTATGAATTCTGATCTGTCTCTTATCTGTCTTACCTATGCACTGAAGAAAGGGCTCACAGCTCTGCTGCTTCTGTGAGTTTCTTGAAAGAGCTCATGTCAAGGATCAACCTGAGCTCACCACAGCCCACATCTAAGCAATCACTCTGACCCACCAAAAGTGGGTGAATGCCTGCAAACCACATGGCAGGTAATGGTCCGTGAACAGTGCTGAACACCAGCTGCCCTGTGCTGGTTCCATAGTGAGATTATTGTGCATAGGATCCCTTCCCAGCACCCAGAAACACTCCCAGGCACAGCTTGTTTTACCCTGCAGTAATGTTTTTCCTCTTTCTCAGAGCTTCATGCTCAATTACCAACAACTGCTCTGCTCTGGATCTCCCCAAAAGTGACATCTTTAATAGTTTACTGTTAAACCTGATCACTGATGGTCAGAAAAAAAGTTGCAAGCTGTACTGAATATTCCCCAAAAAAATCGTTTTCCCAGTGTTAGCTCCATGGGTAGGAGACAGGCTGACAGTAACTTTTCTGCTGCTTTTCTTGCCAATGTTGTTGCTCTAACAGTCTTGTGGCAAGGTTAAAGGTTAAAAACACTCATGCAAACTGAAGCTTTCCTGATATGCATAGAGACTGGCACATCTTCCTTCTTCATTCAATCATGAGTTTAAACTTTTCTGTCTAGCAGTATTTGTCTAAAATGCTCCTGTAGGACAGTTTTTCACTGGAAAACAAGAAGCAGTTGGAATCCAAGCCCTCAGCAAGGCTGTGAGTGAGTGTGCCATGTGAAACACAATGCAAGGGAAAATTCAAACCCAGAGGGAAATCTCTCCTCTCTTAAAAATGAAATAATTTCTGTCTTATCTAAGTAAAATTACATAGAATGAAGTTGAAATAAAATATTCTTTCAATTTCTCCTAAATTTTACTGTTGAAGCCAAATCAAACAAAAATGTTAGATATGTGATTTTTTTTTCCTGGTTGCAGTTCTGTTACAGTGTTCATGCCACTTGGACAGTGGAAAATGAAAGTCTGACTACTCCTTGCATGGCAGCTGATGTGCTGAGATGCTCAGAAACAGCAGTCACAAAATATCCTGGGTGCTAGTGTGAAGAATTTTTTATCATTTTATCTGTAAAAAGTTTGAAGTGAGACAAGTCTATTTGGCTTGATTTTCAAATCAAAAACCTGTCAGTATAAAAGAGTTACTCACATATGACATCTGCCTCAAAGAACTTCCCTACCAAAGACAGACTGTGGCCATCCTCTTCTATTCCCCTTATTTTATTAGAGAATCCCTTTCTCTATTCTCCTTCTTCCAACACTTTTCCCTGAGGAAATTTGGATTAAGACATTTCTTTCTCCCTCCTTCAAAGTATCCCAAAACTGCAGACCCAAAAGTCTCTTCACTTTAACAATATTGAGTACTCTAATTGCAATATGTACTATACATGCAAATTTTAGTGATTGGTTGAAATTAGTTTCTCCTTGAAGGTAAGCAGCAGTGTCCCTTGAAGCAAAAACCAATTTCTTTGTAGCAGATCGATAGCACATGGGAAAGCCCTGTTAAATTGAGTACTTTCCTTATTGTGTGTGCTGGCAAACTTAAGTACAGAAGCTTCTAGACAAGATATACTGGAGAGAGTGATAATAATGTGGTAAAACCCTCATCTGAGACTGTGACAGCAACTTGTTTTAATCAGATTGTGTGAAAAATCAATTTAAATCCTAAAAAACATGGAACTTAAACCATTTGGTTCTCACTCAAACTGTGTAGTCATCAGTAAGTTTAGGTCATAGCAGAGACTATCTCTAGCTCTTAAAAGTCAGCAAAAGAGATGTGAGACTAAAGAAGATACTAAAAGAAAAAAAAAAAAAGTTCCCTCAGAAGATAGTTCTAGTTCACTTTTGCCAATCCATATGCTGAGGCCAAAAATACAAGAATTTTTGTGTTACCCTACATGAGATCAGTGCAGCCTGGAGCCACAGGATGCTAACTAAGGCACCAACAACTCACTTGGCTTCCTTACATAACACCAGACCAAAGTGGGTGAATCAGGAGGCTCTTCTATTCTTGGCTCTGTTGGTAACTGTTCTCATGGTTTTTGGCAGATTCTTCATCTGAAGTGAAGGGTGGCTAGGACCAATGTTTTTAAACAGAGGGGCTAACAGTTATACATTTAATTTTGAGTGATATTACTGTGGCACCAAGAAACAGTCAACCTCTGAACATTAGTTGTTTATTTTGAAGTGTAAGTATGTATTTATACAGCAAGCTTATACTCCTAAGTGTGGAACTCTGCCTGCGTATCTGCAAATCAGGGGGAATGTATGAAATAACAACACCATGCAGCCCACATGGCAGGAGCAAATGCCATACCTAATTCTTCTACAGGGCTACAAACAAGCTTTACAATATTGTTGCGTGGAATAACTGGAATTGATGGCCTGGGAGTCTTTCCCAGGTCAGCATTCTTTAACCAGTCTGAACAGTCTAGTGATGCTCACCAGAAAAATCCCTCCTGCATCCTCTGGTTTGGACAAGTCCTCATCCTCACCTCACATGGTGCAATGAATCAAGATGGGCACACATAGGGAACCCAGACAAATGTGTCCCATTTCACATGTTCCACTGAAGCATATGGAGGACATGATACTACAACCCACAGGATGTAGGAAAAATTCTCAAAAATCTAGGGAAGAAAAATATCTTGAAGCTGATTCACCCTTCAGTTGACAAATCCAGTTACAGCAAGGATTGTCATATGATTTGCTATTACAGACATATGCAGACATATATTTATCTTAACTTCTGTAGGATTAGCCTGCCCAATGCCCTTCCTCCATTCTGTGGTAATGTAACATGTGCAGAGAGCAGTAATTTTTCCCTCTTTCAGACAGAATCACAGGAAAAGAGGTATGGTGCTGTCCAGAAGGTTCTCTGTATGCAAAACAGATCAGGACTGTCCAACAAAAATTATTTTCATCAGGATCCAGGAAAGACATGATGACCTGCTGATTTACAGAACCTCTAGGTGTTTCCCAAGTTCCTGCCTTGTTCAAAGTCCTGCTCTGGTAAACTTTTTCTTATTTATAGGAGTGAAACAACTCCAGCATGAGAAACTTAAGAGAACAGTATTTGTGATACAGCTTCAGAGATCTGAGAAAGCTTTACAAAAATAATAGTTGTGAGCAGGTACATAGTACAAATGGTATTAGCATGAAAAAGAAGCAAAATATCTGCCTTGGATAAGCTTAGAGAGTATGAGGAAAGTTAAATATCTTCATGTGTCATGATGAAGTCCAGCTTAAGATGCTCAGGGGACAGACTGAGTTATTATCACTATTCCTGCAGACTCCCAGATTATAGTGAGGAACCAGTAGTTCCAAAATTACTTTTGAAGAGGGAGAAAGGGGAAGGAGAGATAGGTTTGCTTGGTTTCAGCACCTGTGCAAAACATCATAATGCAACATTTTTAAAGGGGACATGGGCGTGATTGAAGCTGAGTTTACCTTGCATTGTAGAAGGTTTTTAATGTTCCCATAAAGAACCAGAACAGACCCTGATAGAAAACTGCATGTGTCCCCAGCTTATACATCAGGGTGAGGCTCTAATAATTTTGCTATGGCTTGGTCATCACTGCCTGGGTTTGTTTCCATCCCCTCTGTGTTTTCATTGAGTACATGCAGGAAAGCCACTAAACTCTGCAGAGGACAAGCTGGAAGGAAATCCTCCAGGAAGCTCTCTGAGTGCATTGCCACTTCCATCAGTGCTGGGTGCAGGGTCATGCATGGGGATGACAGAGCTGCACCACATGGCACAGGTGTTAAATCAAAACAATTCATATTTTGAGTACTAAATATTTAAAACAAATAACACATGAACAAGTTGTACCTCATTAATTATTCACAGTAGTTTGGTGTTTCTAAAAGAGAATATTTGATAAACTGGGTGTTGTTCCTGGACAATTTGTAATCAGAAAGAAATGAAAATCGTAACTACATTATTAATTTCAAATTACTTCTAATATCAGGTTATCCAAGCTGTTTCCTCACACTTAGAACGCCTCCGCAGAGATCTCCCCAGTGCTGTTCTAGAGAGTCCTGTGCACCCAAGGAAGCTCAGGCCCCATCTCTCACCCAAGGTCCCTGTGAGTCACAGAGCCATCCCAGAGCTGTGGCACTGCCTGCTCCCTCTGCAGAACTGTTTTCCCAGGGCTGATGGGGTTTGGGAGCAGCGGAAGCAAGGGGCAACAGCATGGCAAAACTTGAGAAGGAGGGAACATGAGAGCGACTCCCTTCCCTGCCCTCCCCTCCTCCTCCCCTGACAGAAAGCAGCCCCAGCCCACTTCCAGGCTGGAAGGCAATTTCAGGCAGTTCTCAGGGTCAGGCTCCCCTGAAAGCTGGTGTTTGACCAGTGGTGATGCAGGATGGGCTGGAGACATCTTAGCCCTGCTCTTAGCAGCAGAGGGAGGAGTCAGCTCAGCAGGGCAGTGAAGGGGTCTGTTCATCTTAATGGGATCAGACATGAAATTAAACCATTCCAAACAAAATACCACCTGTCTTTGAAATAAAAAAAATTATCTAGCAGGTTTGCATATTGCATATATTTCCCGACTTCTGCACCAAGCCCTTGCCTAGCCCCTATGAATGTTGGGGTTCTGGTACAGGCACTCAGCTGGCAACTGCAGCACTAATGACATTATGAGTTCATCAGCTCGTTATCATTCTTTTGCCATTTGATGACAAAATCTTTTAATGTGGCTTGCTATAAGGATAACTACTTATTTTATATAACCTTCTGTTTAGCACAGAAAAGCAGTCTTTTCTGGGATAGATCAGAGCCAGCATTTTGCATGAGTATCTTAGACGGAAGTACTATAATCTGCCTAATGTTGACTAATTATAACCACTTTTGACGTCTCTTTTTATATTAGTATCATGATTGTTTGACATTCAAGCAAGGAAGAAGACTGTGTAAGAACAAGCTGAGTGGGTCTTACTGAGTGCCCAATGACATCTATGATGTGGTATCAGGAGCAATAATTGTGCTATTTATTTATTTATTTATACAGCATCTCCCTGAGAAGTCTATTGGATGTTCTGTCCAGTAGCTTATCTTTTCATCTGCAGGTAGCTGAAATTTGCCTGGACATACATATCTACTTTAAAAAACTTAGAATGAAAAAAAGTCAGGAGAAGAACAGTACCCTCTTTGAGTCCTGACATACAAGTATTAGAAAATAAGGCTTAAAAAAAGAAAAGAAAGAAAACATGAAAAGGTGACAATAGGCTAAAACTCCTCAATGTCTGGATAGCTTGGAGAAAAAAGTACAGGGGTAAACGGGGGTAAACATTGGTCAGAGAGGCATTATGGTCTGGCACAGGACTGAATTTGTCTGAACTGCTGGATGAGGACATTGAGCAGCTTGTGAGAATTGGATTTATATCAGAGAATCAAACTCCAGACTTCTGGAGTAGTACTTTTTGTCAGGTATCAGGTGGGATGTTATAAATGGATGAATATCTACAGATTTTCTAGAGAGATAAACTCTACCAGGGATGCATTACTTTTGAGTCATTGACTTCCCAAATGTAGATTAAGAAGTAAATGAAACAACTAATGGCACATCTTCTATATTCCTGTACATGACGGGTGACAAATGTCTTACCAAATAAACACCAGACCTACTGTGTCACACCGTACTGACTGATAGCACAGTGCCAGATGTGGGTTTGATAGGTACTCAGGAAATTATAATACAGTTGGTCATATAAGATAAAGCTTGGACTGAGTGAAAATGAGAAGATAGAGTTTAAATAAAATGGAGAGTTGTATAAAAATAGGTCTAGAACATTGTCAATTTAAAAAGGAAATCTGCAAAATAAACTAAATGAGTTCTTGATAAAGTGTAAAATAATGCAGACATTAAACATGTGAAATCCAGAAATATTCTTGAATAAAAGATACAAAAAGTATTGAAAATGAGAAAAGAGAGAATATTCTGGAAAGACTTTAGAAATGGCTGGATAAGCTGTCATTTTCAAAAAGCTATTAGAAGTAAGCAAAGAAGAAAAAAAAGGAAGAAAAATATTAATAGGCACATTTTGAGGCTCAAAATTCAGGTTTAGCTATACTTTACAGAGGAAATAATGAATTAACTATGAAAAGTGAAGTAATCATGTAAGTAATAAGGAAGAAAGAGTGGAGTAGTAGGCTTGCTTTGCAGTTACATGAGGGAGAGACGAGAGAAATAAGACTTCAAATTTAGGTAGTTTGCTCTAGTTTTAATGGAAAGAAGAGGCTGAGCAGTGAGATAAGAACAGGATGCAATGGGAATGAACATTTGGGAACAGAGCTCATCACAGCCGTGATTAAACTAAAACTTATATCACATAATGTGGGGAGCATGGTCAATCACCACCCATTGCAGTAAAAGACTTGGCATGTGAAATTGCAGGTCTAGAAATGAGGACTCTTTATAAATTGTACCAGTAAAAGTAACACTGCATGACTGCAGAACAGCATACATAGACTTTGACACTGAGGACCAAAGGAAAGGGACTTGAATGACAGGACTCTTAGACTCATTTCAATATTATTGAAGGCTTTAGACAGAAGACCATGCAATAGATAATTTGAGAAGGCGAATCACGATTATCCTGCTTTACTGAAATTGTAGATTTTTTAAAAAATAAATTTGATTATTTATTGGATAATAAATAAATTATCAGTAAAACAGTAAAATGTTATGATTATATATTATTTAATAATGCACCACATAGGAAGCTATTAGAATGGTGAAAATAGGAGTGAGTAAAATTGCAAGGCATGCTTTAAACTAGCCAGAAGGGACAGAAAACAACGTCTCTCTACAAAGAAAACTACAGGTGCATAGATTTGCCAGTGCAGCCTCTTATCAATACATTTCAGAGCAGATATTAATTCATTCTCTTACCATGGCACAGAAAACAGGGCTGTGAAATGAATGTCAATCAGAGCATCACAGAGAAAAAAATCTGAATGTAAGTGAGATTGATACTAAAAAACAGGATTAAAATTAACCATCCCAATGCGAGATCAGGAACCTGGAAATTACGCAAATTTCTACTGAAAACAGGGATCTTATCAGCTGGAAATAGTGCAACAGGAGAAAAACCTAGCTACCCTGATCTTTCTGAGTATGACAATGTGCTGTTACTGCTACTGTGTGGGTCTGTGGAAGAAGAACAGCAAATACAAACTGAGGCTGTGTAAGAAGCAGTGATGCCATAAGACAAGGCCCTGGGGAGAAAACATCTATACACAGTTCTGGCTGCTGTCTTGCAAGGAATTAAAAAGCAGGAACAGGTATGAGGAAAGACAACTGGAAGCTCTAGGGAAAGACTGCTGGAAGCACCGTACCATTTGGGGAGTGGAAGCAACTATGTTCTTAGTGGAGTTACAGAGCATAATACCATGGCTGATTAAGTGTCAATAATAGGAGTTTTTTATGATTTCTACCTTCTCATAGTCCTAATCATCCTTTGTGACTGTATTTACACATCCATGCATGCAAACACACAAAACCTACTAGTTTTCCACACTGGAAAAATGAAACTGATTCAACTAAATTGCAGTTTGGTATGAATGCAAACTCTACAGCAATGGATAAGGGTCTCTTGATGTTTTCCATGTTAAAGCCCAGGACATCCTGACCTGGCCCCCACCTCTAATGTATTCCCTTTCTGTTGGCCAGCATGGCTCTCCTGTGATTGTGCTGCAGCTCTGCTGGACAGCCCTGGCATGAGCTTCTGTGTTTCTTCCAGCCTAGGATGGGCAAGTTGATGGCTTGTAGGAAGGGTAATGTCTCTTTCATAGTTGAAGCACAGCTGGAGTTGGATGTGATGCCTGCACATGGTGACAACAAACCCAATAGTCCTTGTGCATTGATGAAAAGCATCAGCTGTCCCACCTTCAGTGACACATTAGCTGAGCTGGAGGGTTAAGTGCACATGGAGATCGAGGGACCAGCCCCCAGGAGTGTCCCAGTGCAGCTGGAGCTGCACTTGCAGAGGTCACCTTGCACATACTCTGCTGCAAACAGAGGTCTACATCTATACATTCAGCATATTTTCTCGATTCACTTAAATAATTAAACACTGTGTTAGTGCACACAGCCTGCATCCAGAACAATTCCACTACCCTCTTTCCACATGCACAAAACTTTCATTTCTCTCTTGACAGGGAATTAAGTCTCTTGTCATTGAGTTTGATGTAGTCAAATTGATGTATATTGTTAAATCTTTCCTAGCAGCTGACATTAAATTGGAATGTACTGAAGAGAAAATGGCTAGCAATATTGTTTCCTTAGTCTGCACAATGACTTATTTTAAAACAGAATAAATAAAAAATAAAATAAATAAAACTGGTTCTGAAATCCTGCAACTGTCAATTAACAGAGCATTTCTGTATTTTAATTCTTCACAGAAAAATTGTCACTTGTATAATGCTTCTGAGAGGGGGGAAAAATACAGTTTCAATTTTCATATGTTGTAGCAGTGTAGAGAATGATCTAATTTCTTCTAATGTTGTATCCTTTCCCCAAACCAATAAATATTTTAAGCATTTAATGCATTTATCAACTCTCCTGTAAAAAAGTACAGAAAAACCTGTGCAATGGTGTCAAAGATATCTCATGTACCAATGGAGTCTGAGCAAACTCCTGGGTGATTCTCCATCTTGAAATCTAACTTTACATCTTATCCAACAACAGAGCAAGAAGTGAATCAATGCCCTGTTCTCCCAGGAAACCATGTGTTGGTTTCGCTTGTAGAAATTCAGTTCTTCTAGCAGACAGATGCTGTACATTTTTGCACCATGTGAAATTTCACAGGTTACTCTTACCAAGAAAATATGAGAAAATTACTGAGCATGCAATACGAATTTAATGACACAAACACACCTTTAGTTAAATTCGTCCAGACAAATTGGTCCAGGCAGATTTAGTCCTTTCCTTACTAGTAATGGCTTGCACTTAAAAATATAAAAGAAATTGCTCCATACCTTTTCTTTAAGATATTTAAGGGACAGTAAGGAGGTCAGATACCTCAATATGAAATTTCATAGGGCTAAACTAATTGATTTATAAACCCCACTGAAAAATGCCATCCATTCTGGATTTTTGCACTGGAAATCCTTGCATTAAAAAAAAAAGGTCTTTTATTTTTCTGTGTATACAGATAAGCAGGCAAGCACTCACAGGCATGCACACGCACGTGTGGACACACATGATACAAATCTCTAGTATTGCATTAATCACATCCAACAATATCACTAAGACTGGAGGCATCATCAATACAAATAAGGATCCCAAGACCATTTCAGAAGTACTGTATGATGCTGGGACTGACTGCAATACATTTATTACTAAATGTATGGGCAGAATGAAGGTCGTCTGCTGAGACATCAATGACAGGAACTTTGGCCAGAACACATAATGTTACATTGACTGGGAACAACATACCAGCAAAAAAAAAAAGGTTTTTTGGTATCAGAAAAGCAGGGGTTGAAACTGAACCACCAGCAAAATACACACCTCTGTGAAATATAGCAGAAAGGAGCTCGATATCTTTAGCAGAGAAAACGAAGACTAAAGGAGATTTCTTTTATGAACAGGGCATACAGAAAAGCTTTTTAAGCTAAGGGACAAGACAGTGGCAAGAACCTATGTATGTACGATTTACAGGCATAAATATAAGACAGTAATAAGATGGAATCTTCCCCAGGGGAGCATGGTGGCTAAACAACTCTCTCGTATGAATACTGAAGACAAGAAATGAAATATTTCTCAGTGGAAAGATCAACCAGACTAAAATTCAGGAAAATCATGTATTCTTGACAACTGATTTTCAAGAGAGATCTGAAATAAATATAATAAAGTTATTGTACATGAGAAAAGAAGCTGTAAAGGTCTGTGAGTAAAACCATAAGACTGATTGTTGGTTTAACTTGAGGAAGGCTACCTAGAGGTTTAATGTTGAATTTTCATTTGAAAAAGATTGTTGGAAATTTCTTCTAGGTATACTCTCTTCTATTGAGCATCATCTGTAATGTCTACCGGTCATTAGCCTCTTTTAGAGGCTGATTTAATAATAGCAATATTTTACTTTTCTAGATTCCAGTCAGGTTTCTGTACAGATTGAACAGGAGCTCCAGAAAGTGGAAATCAGAATCTAAGTTTTATTATTTTTACTTATTATTTTTAAGAACAACTCTTAAGGAGCTTTAGTATTTGCTAGGTATCAGATACTAAAAACAGATGTCATTAAATTTAGTCTTCCATTTTTCCTAGTAGCATATCTAATGGCATTTCCAGTATTAGGAACTAATTCCATGGTTCCTTATGTCCTAACTGACTCAGATCCCTTCTGTAATTTTTCTTCTGTTCTTTTTTTTATTTTGGATGTAGCAAAAGTTCCTTGTCAATTGTAGCAATCAATCCCTTGCATCAGGGCTATCTAATTCAAAAAGGTGTTCAAAATCCTTGAACTCTTCCATATCCATGTTTTTGGCACTGAAGTTCAAGGTTTTGAAAGAGACTACAGACTGGCGAAGGCTCTTTGAGCTATCCTTGCTGTCATAGCAACTCACAAACTTCATAGAGGGACCAAGTGTGATGTGAAGGGTGTCTGCAGAGCCCCCATGAGCTGGGTGGAGAGAATGGAAATGTCCCACTCTGGTATGCAGAAGGTGAAGCTGAGGGCTCGGTCTGATTTGCATAGCCCTCTCTGTAGCTGGGGGCTTTGGCAAGTATTCATTACAGTATAACAATCCTGTGAAGAGCTGCTGCTTTTCTGTGCTTTTTTTCTTCTCTGAAGAAAAACGTGCTTCTATTTATTTAACAGCAGAAATCAAGAAGACATACTTACTTAACTTAGGTTTAACACATGCTCTACACTCATTACTAAACTCTTAAATGAAACCAGGAAAGGCCTTTGGGTGCTGTGTCCTGTCAAGCTTGACCTCTATCTGCACAGCAATCTGCCATCACCCATCTTCAGCTTTCACAAAATAAAAACTCAGTAGGAGATAGTAAGAAGAGGCAAGAGGAGAAGAAGGAGAAGGTCCTAAATGAGCATATGGTAAAGGTGACTAACTTCAGAAAAACTGCAATAGCAGTACAGGCTGTTGAATAATGTCTGAAGAGATTGCTGTCATTGGCTTTTAATTTTAACCTGCTACATACCTATACTTTTTATGTCCTAAAGCTCTGCATCTGGAAAGTGGCATTTTGCTGCAAGTATTTATCAGATGTTGATGAAACAACCACCATAATAATTAGCTTTGGATCATGTTACACAATAAAACACAGGTCACTGGGGAAAAAAGCCCTGGAAGGTAGCCTTTATTTACCTAAATAGGGACTAGTCTAGGTGGTAAAATTAGTGATTATTATCTTATCTCAAAAGCTGTCTAGGTGTGCATCTGCCCTCTGGATGCAGTCGCTGGGGGACTTGCTATAATACACTTTAGTTTATCAGGCCATAGTGGGACTTTTATCCCCTGAAGTATCACTTGATTTATTTCTCAGACAACAATGAACACAGAGCATCTACTCCACATCCCCTGTGCTCAGAAGCGTATCTTCCCTTTTGTGCCACTGTGCTCGCTGCCACGTGAGGCTGCTCCCTTATGTCCCTGTTAGTGAGTGTATGGGAATAAATGGGTGCTAAGGAGGGGTGCTTCTGCTTTCCCAATCACATAAACATATTCCTGCTATTTTTATATGGTCCATATATGTTGTTTAAAGTGCACATAAGTAGAATGATGGGAAGTTTCATGTTAAAGGAAGTTGGAATAAATAATAAATACAACTTCATGAAAATGACCCAGGGGAAGACAGGAGCTCTAGGAAGAAATGCAGAGAACTGCTGCCTGCCAGCCTGTTTCAATCCTTCCTGCCCCTGAAAATCAAATAGCAGAAGGGCTGCATCTCAAAGATCCCCAGGTTCACTTGGAGCCTGGCAGACTGTGAGTCCAGGGCTCCTACATGGCTGGCAGCCTGGCAGCAGCACCAGCTATGTTACGAATATCTTCATTACACACAAACCTGGCCTTTCCATCCGCCTCTGCTCCATGGCATGGATGCTTTCTTCTGGGATGTGAGTTCTCATCTCTACTTCCCTCTCAGCAGGGATGGAAGGGAGGAGAGTGGAATTTGGGATCCCTGGGGAGAAACCAGCCCTGCTGGCACAGGGGCACTGAAGTTTAGTGGGGCTGCACCACTCACCACTGAGCAGAGAGCCACAGCCTCCCAGTCAGCTCCAGAATTGTCAAATTACTTCATGCAAAGTCATCATAATCCCCAGGTAAACTCTTATTTCCTCTTTATCAGGTTTAGCTGGAAAATAAAACAAATAATTAAAAAAGAAAAACACAAGACCTAAACGTTATGTATGCCCTTAATTATCTCATTCTAGTGAGTATTTTATTCCCTGCCTGGTCAGAACATTAATTATCTTCATAAATACAGCAAAAGTTAAATCCTTAACACCCATGATGACAGAAACAGTACAGTGATCAAGCTTAAATGAACATATAAATTTTATTAATGGACGCTTATACAACTTCATATATTATAAATCAAACAAAAAAACCCTCCATTTCCATCTTTTAAGGTTGCAATGAAAAAGCTTTAACTTTATGGAGGATAATTTTTATTAAGTTTAGAGCTTCATTTTTGCAGTAATGAGACTGTTATGGGAATAATATTATCTGGTTTGTCATGAAGCACCTCAGCTTGTTAAATAAGTTAATAAATGACTATGCATTAATCAAAGTGACAAAGCTATGAAGAGCTGAGGATATGAGACCATTCTGGTGATAATATTAATAAGTATTTAATTAGAAACTTAGGAGCCATAAATAAAAAATCATGGGAGAGCCATTTATGCAAATTGCTTTGAGTTGTATTTGCTTTAGGAAAAAATCCTTCCTTCCTTTCACCGTTCTCTCCTTTCTCTTTTTAATTTATTTCCACACTGTACATAGCAGAGTTGCAGAGACATCACATAGATATAAATAAGCCCATACTGGGGTTCATTTTTCCCAGTTAGGAAGGTCTGCATTTGAATTGTGCTTTTCCCTCTCTAGCTTGAATGGAAGACCATTTTTTTCAGATTCCTAATTTCTAAACAAGTAGAAAGAACCTGAGAACTGCAAAGGGATGGGATTTCTATTTCTGCTGTTTTACTCAAGGTATTTGCCACCTTTCTCTAAGGAAGAATTGATGTCACCACGATAGTGCTGCAGCAATATCTCTGTACACAGCAATGTCTTCTGTTCACAAGCAGGAGACTCATTCATTATCTCACAGACCAGAAGCAGTGTCTACAATTATATCTCTTTTGTTTTTTCTCCGCACAAGGTGCTCATTTCTAAAGGAATAGTTCCTGATAGCAAAAGAGATAATATATCACTCTGTTAGGTATTTCAGGCTGTTTTCTTGCAGAGCAAACTTTATTATTTGTTACACTTACACAAGAACATTACCTGCAATAAACTTGCTTTTTCTATTCACCACTCTGTTTCTGTCATGGCTCATTTCTGTGTGAACGTGACTGACTGAAGCCAATGTTATCCACAACTGACAACTACCAGACCTACAGTTCAATCAGCCCCTTCTTTAAGATAATGTCAAGAGTTTGAAGTAATAGGACGATAAAGTGGAGAGAGAGAAAATCAGGGTCAAATTGATCCAATTCTTTGTGTATAAAAGGGATTCTGCCTAATAACACACAGCTCTTTTTTGTTCTCCAAACACAATAGAGCTTAAACTGGTCTAAACCTGGCCTTCAAGGAAATGTGTGACTGACACGAAAATGCTGAAGTTTTACAGTAGTTTCTTCAGGCATTTCCTTCCAAAACATTTCACTGCACTGCAGTGTAAATCCAAGATAAAAAGCACCTGGTACCCAAGGTTTTTTGGTTATTTTTACTGAGATATTTAGACTGAAGAGCCCAGTGATGACATAAAATTCATTCTTCTTTTCATTTTATTTTATATTTTTTTAACAAATAATTTGCATCTGTTAATAAAATTAAACCTGATAAATGAATGAAGCAGCTCCTTTCAGTGATGCTCCCAATTCCCATTTCCAATATAGCAAACTGAGTTCCTGAATATATTTCTTTATATTAAGTCTCCACAGAACACTGCAGTTAACACAACTATTCTGTCAAAATTACCAGCTGCTTCTGTGCTGGAATACATATCAGTTCTGGAATTTAATAACATATTTTACTGAACTTCCAGAAAATAAAGAGCTGAGCCGTAGTCATTAAGGACTCAAAAGAAATTCAAGCATTAAGGCAACAAACCTTTATCTATTTCCTTTCCTCCATCTCCTAATTAATAAGCCTCAGAGTTCCATGTGAACATCTATGTAACTTTTTTTTTTTTTGGTGGATTGAGACAGATCTACATATTTCAGTATTCAGAAAGGTTTTGGGTTTTTTACCTATCTCATATTTCCCAGCCATCATTTACTTTACATATTGAATGACCCAAAAAACCAGATTTATCACCTTTCTCCTCCAGTACAAACTCAAAAGTAGGAGGCCAAGCCTTCGGTGTGGACTTTGAGCTGCATGTTGGCTGGTTCTCCGGTTATTTTAGTATTTTTAAATTTTTCTGTGAACCCAGTAAAAAGGATAACATGTTTAGTAGTATCTTTTTGCCTTGCAGGCTCTGGTCTTGGGCATCTATCAGGCCTGGCTGATTTGCCCTGAGCAGCACGGCCACAGAGCTGAGAGATCTGAAGGTGCCCACCACAATTCTGCAGTTCCCACCTTTTCCCATGAATGAATATGGGCTCCAGAGTGCTCTGGAAAAGAAAAAATCAAGAGGGAAGATGAAAAGCACTGGGGTACCTACCTGTCTTTTGAGGTCAGCCTTGGCACTCTACCACACATTCCTAGCAAAATCCTGGTCTGTCTGCAATATGGTCAAATACAGGTTAATACAGTGTAGGCATCAGAAATGAGATTAAAAGAGGATTTGAATGTACCCCACTGAGCCCCTAATATCCCCAAGGGTGTTGGGCTGCAACAGGCAGGATTAGGTATGCTTCAGTGGTAGGGATTCTTTGTACACACGATATTTTGGAAATTTCCCTTCTCTTTTATGGCTTTTCCTGTAATCTTGCATGACCAGTGAGAATTCTTACTCTAAAATACCTGGTGCTTCTGTGTGGTTCTCCACAGACAAGGATTTAACTTTTCATATTCCTCAGCTCATGAAAGGTGTCTATGACATGAGTAATCAAAAGCAGGATGATGAGCTTGGTCCTGCTGCTCTGTAAGTAGCAAATTTTCTGTCTCCTGGGCTCAGTCTGCGTCTTTCCATCACACCAAAAACCAACACATGCAGCCCTCCAGAAGGAAGCATGTTGGTCATGATCAGTGGGATCGTACACTGTGGATCCCTGGAGATGTTTCTGAAATGACTGGACGTGACACTCAGTGCTGTGGTCTAGTTAACAGCTTGGTGATCGGTCAAAGTTTGGGCCTGATGATCCTGGAGGTCTTTTCCAATGCAAATGATTCTGTAATTCTATGCCTTGTTCAGTACATTGTCTTCATAGTGTTCTCAGAGAGGCTACATGAATTACGACCTCTTCATAAGTAGCACACATTTAGGGGTTTATATATCTGAGTACTACAACCCACATTTCATTGAGCCATTAGTAGTTCTTTTCAAATTGGCTGCAATTGAAATAGGTACTTAACAAGAAGTAGAAACAGTTACTCAGCAAATCTAACCCTACATTTTTTGGTGAAGCTACGGTCTACGTCTTCCCAACAAAACAGGGAGAAAACGAAAAGTGAAATCAGAGAAATAACCTATCTTTAGTGTACTACTCAAGCACAGCTGCCTTCAAACAGAACTGAATGTGATGGCACAGCAAGTACCTCCCAATCCCACGTGCCTGTGTTGGCAGAACACCTCTAATTATAAGAGTAGAAAATTTTATACAGACAAATAAATGATACCTTTCCTGAATTTATGTATCCGCACTGATGGCTAGTCAAAAATTTGTAATTACCTTTCTGGTTCCAGAAAACATTTCGGTACACAGTGGAATTTAGCAAGCTTCCACAGTTTAAAATCTTACTGGGGAGAAAACACCTCATGTACAACACATGCAATTGCATATGAAAGCAAACACCTTTTCATTTGTTGGCGTTTTTTCATGTTTAAGTTTTAGTTTTGTGGGCATGGGAGGATGAAAGCAAAATCTGGAATGCTTCAAAAAAAAGGAAATAAACAAGGTATTCTCCCAAGTCTTTCACTTCAGTTCAGGCATATGATAGAAGAGATCTGGATACACCACCAAGGAAAATCTGCTTTTCTGCAACTGCTCTAAACGCTAAGACAACCAAAGCTCATTAACCTCACCAGGCAGAGGATTTGACACAGTGATCACTGAGTGATCACACCAGGGCTGGGACATGGTCTGTTTACATCAGGAACGGCAAGAGCATTTCAACACAGACATCCCTCTGCACTGTGATGCTGGGGAAGTTGAAATACTGAAAATGGACAGTTTCAGTTCCTCTTTGTACCATTTCTGCATTTTCCAGGATTTAACCAGTGAACTCTCATAGCACCTCTTAAAAACAGGCAGAAGGTGAAGTCCACACACATGGCTCTATGGAGGGGGGAGATGTAGATGTTGTAGAATGTTAAGTTCTGAAAGGTTCTCTGATGTTAAAGTCCTTAGTTATAAGCTGTACTTCTGTACCCCAGTTGTCATCTTTACCTTGTTCTTTGGTTTTGTATCCCTCCCCCCGTGTTAACCACTCCCATTTCCCGCCTACTAGGCGGAGATGTCTAATCCCTCTCCTCCTATTCCCCCGCCCCTTAGGCGGAGAATTCTTGTCAATCCTGTTGCCACATACCCTTTTCCCTAGAAAGTTCTCTGTTACTTGATACCCAATTGGTTTCTGTAACATTGTCCCTCCCCTTATGTATCCCTGTTGGTTACTCCCATGTCTGGTAAGCCTGGATCCACCCCTGACCTCACCCTGATTGGTTTCCCCATTCTCCACCCCCTTCCCTATAAAACCCTGCGCACACAACTCTACTGGGTCCTTTCTCCCTGCTACTGTCAGAGGCTAGTAAAGTTGCCAGTTACCCTGGGAAGGATCCCTCCTTCTTTCCTTCGTGCACACAAGCCTGCAGTTGGTGCTGCCATCTCTGAGGAGACTGCACTGCCGCTACAGCAGCATCGGTGTGTCACTGAGGACGCTTGCTGTCGGACGCAGTGGGCCTCAGGCAGCCCTAACTGCGTCATGTAGACAGGACTTTTCCCACATATGAAGGCTCTGTGTGCCCAGCTGCGTGGCTCCTTACTCCCATTGGTCATCCACATAGGTGTATGTATGTCACAGTTTAGAAAAGTCAGCCTTTATCTCTCTCCTACCAATTCCAATTATGTGGTCATGGGCTAAAGTGGCATCCCACTAGTCACTACGCTCTGGGATGTTTTGTTTGTTTACTGATTTTGCCTGTCTGATTTTTACGTGCACTGTGAACATAGTGAACAGTGCTTGAAGGCTGGGCAAGACCACAGAGAGAAGTAGCACAACCAGAGTCCCAGACCTCAGCTTGCCTCAAGAGTTTGCTGATGATAAAAACCTTCCTGCTATCATGTTAGGAGGTATGCTGGGCCTTTTTTTATATACACTTTTCCTTGCATTTTTTTTCAGTTTTATTTTTACATAATCCTTTTCTATACATGTTCTTGAATTTGCTCCTCAGTCCCTGAATACGCACAGAGATGGGAGGAAGAGTTTGTATCAACACATGAAGATGAATTTCAGGCTCCTGATTCCTTCCTAATTACTGCATTCCACAAGCTGCAGCCTGATGAATGGCTAGATAAGACAAAATACAAAGGAAAATGCTGAAAGTGCAAGATGAAAACTCTGAAAGGTGAGAATGTTTGCTTTGGAATAGAAAGACTCAGTGGCGGGGAAAAAGGCAGTGGAAAATGAGTTGGGAAGGCATGTTCCAAAAATTACCCCAAATTGCCTTTTTTGGAGGCAGAGGAGCACTTCAGGAAGTCATTAGCAATCTGGAGAAAAACAAGGTTATTCTAAGGACTGGAAAACAGTGGGTTTGGTAAGCCTGTCTCCAGAGGCTGGCTGGTAGCAAAGGTCTCTGCCCAGGTGCCAGTGCCCACCCAGCCATGCAAGGATGGTGAAGAGGCTCTGGCATATTGCAGGCAGCACCACGTGCCAAGGATGAGCTGGAGGTGCTGCCTGATTCCAGTCCTGCCGTATGTGTTTTGATACAACATGCATTTAAAATCACTGCAATGATGTGCAGTTAAACACTGGTTTAGGGAATCTGCGGTGAAGTCACCATGAAGTATTTTACATTTCTGATGAGAGTGTTAATGAGAAAGTAGAGGGTAAGTTATAAGCCCTTTAAAGACAAATAAAGCATTTCTAAACCACATCAGATAGAGATGGGTTTGAGTAACAAACACTATTTGCACTTTTTAATTTTGTCTGAACTGCCAAGGTATCTTGTTCTGGGTTCCTCTACCATAACTGGTGGTCTGAGACCCAGACACCCTTTCATTTTGAAGAAAAATCTCTTAGAGAAGACCTAAGAGTGTCTTCCTTTTCTAAATATTCTGAATTCCATTTCTCAAGTTTCTTCATCTATAAAATGGGAGTATTATTTTCTTCACAACCTAGTAGGGTTCATTAATGGATGACCGTGCATGTATTTAGCTATATAGTGCAAGGCCATATTAATATTAAACTTATTCCTGACTCATTTTTAGCTGTGAAAACTGCCCCTTTTTTTCCACCAGGATTGCCCAAAGTTGAACAAAACAGGTGAACAAAACTGAACAAACAGAGCTCATCCTCACAGTAAGTTGGGACCTTTGTGCTAAATTCAGCAGGGTTATGGCAGACCTCAGCCATGTGGTGTTACAACAGCTGTGTACCTTTGCAAGGTCTAATACCTGCCTTTTTTTAGAAAAGTTGCCTGCAACTAACAGGGCTGAGGTGTGTAGGAATCCAAAGAAATAATTCAAAACCACAGTAGCTTTCATAAGGAGTAATCTTTCTCAATATTTTAAGATACCTATGAAACCCCAGAGAAACCTTGGAGGTCTTTCCTCAATAAACAGAACTATTGTAGACCAATTCTGAATCTTTTGAGTTTTGACTCAATGCTGACCCCTATTTGCCAGCACTGCAGGACACTGAGCTTTACCCAGTGCTTACAATGAGAGAGATTTCTTTTTCTTGTGTGATGGGAACCACAGCTACTACCTTTCTCCTCCAGAAGAATGACTGCAATAAGGCAAAGCTTATAATCATTTGCAGCAGCCTAAGGGTAAACCATTTCTGAATTTTCAGGAGATAATCACTGTGTCTTGCAGGACTGCTGGCTGTTCCTTCATTTAAATACCAGAGATGACCATTGAGAAGGTGGCCATGAAAGTGCTACAATAAAACATTCTTTTTTAAAGTATTTTAATATATTTCATGCTGGTGAGAGGAGCCACTTTAAGACACTACTGGTTTTTCTGCATGTTGATCCCTTTTCCGAGACCCATCACCAAGGCTTTGAATGCTCTGGCAGCAGAATTTTGTCAATACAGTCAAAATAAGTAGTTTGAAATTATCAGCGTGTTCCTCTTACAAGCAATAGGAGGGCCGTTATTACCATCCTAATGGTTGGAGCCAGATTTGAACCCTGGAAAGAGAAAATACACAAAGCAAAAACTCCTGTGCTTTGGGAATAATTCCTTGGAGGACTCTCTCAGCTACTGAATCTAGCTGAGTTGCAAGTAGGCTTTTCATAGAGGACTCCCAAATGATTCCTCTCAGTTCTGATTCATGGCTGTGTTCGTGAACACGTGAGCTTTACCTAACCACAAAATGTAGCACTGTCTCCTCTGCAGGCTCAGGCTTGACCCTTTGCCATCCCCACATGAACCCTCTCTCAGTGTCTTGAAGGAGCGATTCACCATGACAAAGGCTGTCACATACAAACGAGTAACTGCCACCTCCCTGGGTATGAAACATGTTACAAAGAAGTTATATGTGGTACCTAGCCAGCTGCAGGCAGAGTCTGGCAGAGCTGGGGAGAAGCTGCCTGTCGACTTGGAGTTGCACAACACTGTGAGATTTGAAGGCTAGCTGCAAATGTTGAAAAATATATATATATTCCACTTTGATAAAATAGTTCATGGGAAATACAATTGATTATTGTCAGTCTGGCATTAAGTAAGGGACTGTCCCTCATGGTATGAGATGAATACGTATTCCGCTGTTTGTAGGAACAGCTCTTAAGGTTATGGCTTACACATCTAAGAAGCTGACTCCACAGCAGATCTACTCTAAGCATTACTGAAACGAAAGTCTCCAATGAATAGAGCTTTCATGGAAAACAAGCCTGGAAGGGACAAGGAGATCAGACCCTGCTGCCCCAGGCAAATGCATCCAAATTTATTGTTTCATAAACAGATTAAGCGAAATGTACAAACAGATTTATGTCCCTAACAGAATGAATAGATGCCAGAATACTTCACTACAATCGCAACAAAAATATGCTGCTTATTCTTTGCTCAGTTTTTTTTCCAGTGATTGTTATTAGGCATTTGTTTTGAAGTCAGTTTTGAGACTCCTTTCTATCTTAGCATTAAACCACTCTGCCTCTCAAGATATTTGACCATGTCCCTTTCTCCACTGGGAAAGGCAGTGGAAGCTGAGTCTGGCCCTTAGGATAGGTTACCACTGCCCTGGCAGTCCTAGGAGCCTCCCTCTGCCCAGCTCCCATCTGAGCTCCTTCCTAAACAGAGAACTTATGTACTCATTCCCAGATGGGATCTCTGTAGTATTGTACTCTCTGACATCCAAAAGATATTTTATTCTAATGACGCCACTAGGCTACGGTTGCATGGTTTTTTTTCCATAGGCCTGTTATATTTGTAGCTATTTTATGCTCAGCTGAGGGTCTTAGGACTTTCTTTTGTCGCAGCCAACTACCTTATAGCTGAAATGTTTGTTCCCTATGAGTGAGAGGCAACAGCAAATCATACACCACATCTGTTACTTCCGACCACAATTTCATCTGGTCCCTTTTCTGAGATCCTGCTACCCCCTTCAGGGCCAGCAATGCTTCCTACACCTCCAGCAGCCCCCACCCAGCCCACTGTAGTTTCTCATTCCTAATTTGGACAAGGAATGCTTTCACAAAAATGGCAAGAGGAAGCCTAGATTACTAACTGCATTTTTACACTCCTTTCATTCCACTTTGCAACCTTTTCACCACACACACCTTCCCTACCTCCTCCTTCGCCATACTGATAGGCATTCCATTCTTCCCCACATCTCCCACTCAAAAAGACTTTTGTCACCAAACTGATGGCTATCAGCACAACTTGGAATTTGTATTTTTATTGTATAATCAAATTTCATAAGCAATCTCACACAAACCATTCAGCATATACCAGATCTAGAGAAAAATATCTTTCTCCTGTGCAACAGGAATTAAAAAAAAATAAACCAAAACCAAAACAACCCCTATACCCAGTCCCTCTGCCTCCTCAGATTTAAATTTCAAAGATATATTTTAAAACCCAACAAAACCAAACCAAACCAAACCAAACCACTACACTTCCCCCCNCCAAAGAATGTCTGTCACTGAAGACGCTGAGCCACACTCAGCTGCAAAGTTAAGTTTCCAAAAATTTATGAGTCCACTAGGAATGAACCATCCCCTGGAAAGAGTGAGACAAGGGACAGCTTTTCTCATCCATCCAGTGTCAGCCTGATGGCTCAGAGCAGAGCAGAAAGAGAGAGGGATGGATCTCCTCACAAGAGTAAAGAAAAGGTAAAGGCAAGGAAAATAGACATCTGGAAACTTTTAACAGATACTATAAAAATAAGTCCAGGATCACTCTGCTTAGGACCGCCTTCTGCACATTATGTTTTTCTTGATGGTGTCCTTGTATCCTTCACACAGCAATCTGTAAGAGGAAGGCAGAGCCCTGCAGCACTGAGATGACAGGCACTGTCAGCAAGGAAACATAGCAAAGTCCCACCTGCACGATCTTGTCCCAGCCCTACCTGCAGCATCAGGGCTCTCACCACCTGCCAGCAAGCCCCAGCCATGTCTCTTGCTCCAGGGGCCCTCAGGCAGGAGCTTCATTGGGGTTTGCCATCAGCTGCAGCTCTGGTGGTAGCTGTACCCATGGCATCCACCCTGGCACTCACAGGAAGGGTTTCATGTCAGTGTCACACTGCAACATCTGCCATAGGGGCTTTCCACGTGGGCACACAGGAATAAAACCACTGCAGAGGCTTCTATGTATCAGTCTATGATGCCTCTGCAGACATGGACTGATACTCAACCGGGATGCCCCAGAGGCACAGACATTCCCTGATGCCTGTTGGGACCCCTGCCTGCTCCTTCAGTGACACTTCATCACCCAAGAAAGTCAGGCTGGAAAGGGCTATATCTCTTGGCACTGGTGTACACTCAGAGAATCACATACATACAAGGTGTACTTTGGCCTGGAGGGCCAGGGCTTCCCTCCAGGATCAATATCTTTCTTTGAGATGCTGGTATGGGTGTGTGCTGTCTGCCTCCTGGCAGAACAAGCCAGCAGAGTGGGCTCCAAGCAAGAAGCCCAACTCCCTGGGGATTCACCTGCTGCCTGCAGGTCAGGGGTAGTTGGCACCCAGGTCAGGGGCTTGTGACAAGCTTGGAGTCATTAAATATAGGTGCATGACTGTATGCAGCAGCATGCCTCCTGTCCTGTTGCCTGAGGTGTCAAGTGGGGCCTTCATTATTTTACAAGAGATTGCTGTTGCAAAACAAGCCAGCATCTGCGCTGTTCCCAGATGTTGTTTCAAGTCTGAAATCTGGACATATGATGCACCCAAGTGCACACGGTACAGGGGCTTCCTAATGTCAACTGGTCCTACAGCTGAGTGAATCGTCATGGGAAGGCCGCGGTCTCTGGCTATGCCTGCTGGTCAGGTCATACCTTTGCACTTGAATCTCAGGTCTTTTGACATGCATGAACCTCATCTTGCAAAACAGACCAGTCTTCCCAAACACTGAATGAGTTTTTCTGGGTCCCACAGCAGCACCAGCATTTCCCAAGCCTTACATCTGTCAATTCAGAGCAAGTCTTTGTATATGTGGCAAATGGTGATGATGCTGTAACTTCCTTTCTGGGCCTTTGTAGTTATTGTTGTGCACATCCTGTTTTTCATTATTATGTGATAGTTGAGTTTCCTGGGGTGATGTTGTGAAGCTGCTTTATTCCTTGGCCGCCTGCTCCGTTCCCAGGGCCGCTGTACCTTTAGGATGGGCCCGGGGGGCAAGGCCAGAGCCGCAGGGCCGAGGGCGGCTCGGTGGAACCGGGCTGGGCCTGCTCGCCAGGGAGTGCACCCGGGACGCTGCACATCGCCTTTGGGGGTTTTTGTCTTTTGTTCGTTCCTCCTAGCTGGGAAAAAGGTTTTGGTGTTTCTTCCATTTCCCTCCCCCTGGTCTCCCCGCCCTCCTCCTCTCCTCTCCGGTGCGGGGAGCCCGCGGGGTGGCCGTGGCTGGTCCGAACCCCAAGGAACACCAAACCATTTCTCCGGCTGGGAGGAGGAGGACTGGCACCGGAAAATCAACAGGTTTTTCTTCCATCTGCCTTGCTCCGGGGTGGACTCCCCTTTCCCTTTCAGGAGACTGGCAGAACCAGTTGCCAGCCTTTGTGTTTTTCTCCTTTTCCAGGCATTTGTTGTATTTTGAGTTCTTCTGTTCTGCTGTTTTGTTTTGTGTTAATAAACAGTTTGGGGGTTTTTTCCCCCCCTACTTTTCTACTACTTTTCCTACTTTTCCCCTAACCTGCTGTTATCAATTTGTCCCATTGGCAGAGGAAAGGAGGAGGCCCTTTCCCTTTGGAGGAGGTGCTCATTTCAGAGCGTCTCCTCCTAAAATTTGTCTCCAGAACCAAGACACTGGGTCAGTGTGAACTCCAGCAATCAAGAGCAGAGCGTAATACAGCAGATCTGGCAGAAAAGGAATCCTGTAATGAGATTTATGCATTCAAGGTTTAATTGCTTAGCACTTGTTTTCTCTGCTCATAACATCTCCTGTTATACAGTGGTTATCGTCATAGAATAGATTGGATTTTCATCAGGCAAAAATTACTTAACTTGTAATTAACCACTAAGATGTATATTATCATCCTAGCCCCATGTACACAGAACACAACAAACGGCATGGAGTGCCCTCTGTTTTCCATTCCTTGTGCCACTAAAAATACTACAGGAAAATGTACCCTGTTACGGTGTGTAGAAGGAAAGATAATGGCATAGAAAAGAAAAATTAACAAAAACCACCTGCTGAAATAAGCTAAAATACAAAGTATAAGGGGCTAATACTGGTCAAAAGAAAGTTCTGAAAGCAAAAACTTTACTTCATTGATTTATTTTCAACACAAAAACTGAAAAAACTATGCAAGAAAAAGGTTGCTGTGTCACAAGGCTGACTAGAGTCCCTGTTGCTATCGTAATTGCAGAGTAGTTGTGAACATAATAGAACATCCCTATATCCCATATAACTCTATTCAAAGTATCTGCCTGCTTATAATTAAAATGCTTGTAATTATATAAACTATGTTTAAAAAATTGCAGAGGAGAAAAGATTTTTTTTTCCTCTGGATATTTTCTTGTACTGTATATGGCTCATTTGGATGATGGTGTATTGTGGTTTGTAGCAGAGGATTTTGTGTCTGGAATTGCAAATTTTCTCTTAACATGCTCACTTTTAGCATCCGTTAAGAAAAAGTGTATCACACTGTAGTGATGTACTGCAACAGCAGAGAATTTCATATTAAACATTATGGGATGCCAAAAGCCCTGCTGGCATTGTCTGAGATGCTGCCATAGAGCCATTGTCAATGTTGATAACTTTAACTGAATGCAAATGTAAATATTGTAAACAAATTTCAAATTAAAATATGCCAGGAAATCCTCTCTCCTCCTGAAAAAGAAATCTGATATTTAGTTCTTGAACAAGCTGTTTTCTTCTTAGTATCTTTTCACACAGTTCACAAACAGCTTATCACAGGCTAAGATGAAATGAGAACAAACGGGATGCTGTCGGCTGCTCTGGGTAGCCACCCGTGGGGATGCTCTTACTCCAGGGCAGATATACACGTCTCCCTGCTCAGGGAAGGAGTTGTTCCACATAGTCCATAGGCAAAAGCATGCTCACAGCTTGTAATCAAGAAACAGCTGACATGGTCTATCTGCATGCCCAAAATTGCTCCAGAAGAGCTTTGTACTGGAACTGTATTCCAGGCAGAGATTTACCCTGGCACCAAGGGGAATTTAATTTCTCTTTTTGTTCCCTGTCTGTTGCTTCTTCACCCTGCCCTGCACAGTATGAGACTGTATCCAATTCCCCAGTTTCCAACATCCGTGAAGGTGGGAGCAGCACCAGTAACGCATGAGGCCCGTGCAGCCACAGGGGAGAAGGGATGGAAAGGGAAGATACTGATGCCTCTTTCTGGCTGAAGCTGTGCCACCAGCCTTCCCCATCATGTGAGCCATCATGCAAGGGTACAGAACAGCATTCAAAACAAGGCGTGCTTGCATCAGCCCACGCACCTTCACAATCTATTCACATACAGAGTTATGTTAACACCGGTGTGTCACTAGGTATCTCATAAACACAATACAGACTTTAGAAAGCAGAGATTAAGCTAAATCACTTAGAGCAGTTACATCCTTCTATGACTGTGCAGGGCTGTTCCTTACAGTTTGGAGCTGAAAAACACCAAATTATGGGCTTCACACATGTTCTTGGCATATTATTCTTCTTTCACAGGCAGGAGTTATTTTTCTAATCTTCATCTAAATTTGCTCAGGATGCTGTTCCCACACTGCTGATAACAAATCTTTGGAAACTAGTACTCTGCGATAACTGCTTTGTAGAGTTCCCTCTTCAAACTGCAAGCCTGGATAGTGGTGAGGGAAAGATCTTGCCTTAGAAGTGTGCCAGCACTGTGGGGACATTACTGTGGCAATCAGTGCTTAGACTAACCGCTCCTGCAGCCACATGTGGGCACAGCAGTCTGACAGCAGTTTGACTATGGTATAGCCAGCAGGATGCCACAGCAGCATGAAACTCAACATGAAAGCCCTGGGTGAGCAGTGAGGTTCACAGCTAACCTAGTTTTAGTCTAATTGAAATTAGTCAAAGTCATCACAGATATCATCAAAGCTAGAGGTGCACTGAAGGAATATCCCTAGGAAGGAGGCTAGCCTGTTCCAAATCTGACAGTGATAACTTTGTAGTGAGGAAAAGGATGTTGCTAAGAAAAATAGAGGAAAAAAAAGTGTTGATTGCATCAGCTTAAAAAACCCACAATGAAATATTGCATTGTTTTGAAGTTTACTTTTGTCTTCCCTTCTTCCCAAGATAGCATAGCTATTTTAAACTAGAATAGAAGAGTTACAAAAGGGAGATATTTTCTTCACAACTTCTGCCTTTTAGAAAACAGACATTTCTCTGTTCTTTTTACACCTTGTTTTGATGCTTCTTTGGTTTAAAACCTGCTTTTGAGAACGAAAGTAGAATTTTGGAGGGTTGATATTAAGGATTGCATACCTATTCTCATATTTCCATTGCTGTTAACCCTGACAGAATGACTTTCATAGTTTCAATAATGGCTGTCCTTCAGCAAGCTAAAATGCAGTTAAAGTTCTGCCAAGCCTTGAACTCTGCTAGTCTCTCTCCATGTTGAAAGTACAAAGGATAGACCATGCCTTTGTAATTTCCCGTAAATAAACTGGAATAACTTTAAATTTTATTTTTCTTCTTAACTTAAAATTATTCATCTCTCCCACAGAGAGAGGTTGCAAAGGACCTGTTTTGGTTAGGAAGCAAACTTTGGGGGTAGAGGTATGGGATATTTTTCATACCTTTCTAGAAGACTCATGGGTCCTTTCTGTATTTCTGTGGCTTCCTCAGAGTTTGCTGTTTTATTTCTGTTCAGTCCCAGGCTGAATTTCTCCAAGCAAGGACAACTGCCAGAGCTGCTCAGGATACCACATTTTCTAAGAGATATCCATGCTGTCCACATTTTTAGTGACAGAGCAGCTGAGAATTTTCCAGAACTGGCCATGGGAGCTCTGACCCAGACTCCTGGGACGACAATAGTCTTAAAGCCCTACAGTTAAAGGCAGTAGCATAGGTTTTTCAAAAACCCAAGCTCTTCCCCTCAGACACCTTTCTCCCTCCATAAAAATCGAAACTCCCTTCCTTCAGCTATAGCTTCTCAAATAAGGCATTACTGGCCAGAGCAGTTTCAGTACCAAACCTCAAGTGAAGGTCAAACCTACTCTATAATGCAAATCAAAATACAATTTACAGACATGGCTTCTTCATCAAACCACTTGGCAGACAATTCTTCATTTTGACATGCCTCTTACAGGCACGGACGTAAAAGATCCCACAGACACTGCAGCCTGTGACAACAGACATTCAGATAACAAACATACTTTCTTGCAGCAGGAAAAAGCTGGAGGTTGGAGGGAGGGGAAACAAAATCATCCAGCTTTTCCCATCCAACTCTGTGGTTTTAGTAAAAACACAACCTGATCCAGATTTCTGAAGTGTTTTGAATAAAGCCTAACAGCTATGCAGCCACAGTGTTTTGGAGCTCTGTAATAGCAAAAGTAAAATAAAGTGTGCTTCATGCCACAACATCCCAGAAGTCCAAGGGCTTGCATAAAAATAATCCGGGTATTTCAAAAAACCTATGATTTCAGACCACCAAAACCTGAGAAAAAAGAATCTGCATCAACCTGCCTCTTGCATTTTTCCAGTAAAAAAATAAAAGCCTGTATCAATACTGACTGCCAGCAGATTGTGCAGGCTGAATATCTAAAAGGAAAACCTTTATTACAGACTTGCACTTCAGAGCTTTTTAGAAGCAGCAACTCAGTAGGGTAGTCAATAAGACTTGTAAATCCATTTACTGCATGTTTTAGATCAATTTCTCTCTGAGTTCTTGTGCAACATTTCAAACCTGCTGAACCCCTAAGACATTGTTCTCCTGTGGCGCCTTTAGAATAAACCTCTCAATCATCAGAAAACATTGTGTATTTTCCTTCAGCGCCATGACTTGTGACCGGTATTTTAAGCATTATTAAAGCTAAGGAGCTGAATGGTGAATAAAAAGCAGTAAGTAGATCTTTCACAAGTTCCTTCCTTTCTCTCCATACAGTTGCTTTTGTCTTCTTTTCAAACAAATGACTAATTCAATTTCTTGTTATTGTTCTTTTTTCCACTGCCAGGTCTCAACTGCAAGCCAGCAACACTGACTGTATGGACAAAATTAACAATGCATCAAAAATCAATAAAGGTATGTGCAGCTTTTTACTTCAATTCACTTACCTATGTTTGGCTTTACGACAAGTTATGGCTTGGCAAACATCTTACCAGGGTCTAGTTTTTCTTGTTTACATATTAATTTGCTGTTATTCCCCACTGCCCTTCAGTAACTTTCCTGAAGTTTTGCCTTGCATCCAGTAGGAACGTTTTGAAAACGACAGGGAAATTTGCTACAATAGCTGTGAGCTTTAGCCCCTCTCCTCTAGATCATAATGTGACAAATAAAATTCTGAGAAGGTGTTGGTAATGAGTTATTTTTGCCTCAATGGTTCAAGGGTTTTTATTCATATGTTTACTTTGAGGAGTACCTTAAGGGATGAAAGAGTTACTGCTCTGCAGTATTTGAATGTTATCGCCCTGCAGTGTTTGAATAGGTGCTACAGCTTGGACTAAAACCACCAAATGCAAGCAAAGCTGTAATGTTTCCAGACTGATACATGTAAGCACCTATAGCTCTCTGTAAGAACTGATTCAGATTATAAGCGGTATGTTGCTGTTAACTCAAGGCTACACACAAAGGCAGTGTGAAGGAGGGCACAGGTTGCAGTCTGAGTGCCCACAGCCCAGCAGCCGCTGCCAGGGTCACCGCGAGCTGCAGACACCAGGCGGGTGCCATGCCAACAGGTTCCCAGCCGGCTGCAGTCAGCTCCCAAGGAACCAACCTGGAAAATGGAAATCACTCAGAAGGTGCCTCTACAGTTAAGGTAGCCTGTAGGTGAAGCTTGTGTATTCTGGAAACTACTTTGTCACTTTGAATGATACCTACCATCCACTAGTGATTGCTGGATTTGGATTACTGTTGCTAGTGCACAACAAATTCATGTTACACAGATCCACAGGTCTCTGAACAGCTGGTGCTGGTCTCCACTAGAGCTGGGTCAGCTTCTTTGATTAAATAACATGTTTAATTTGGACCCCCCATATTACATCCACACAATGATTTCAGTGTTTTCATTATTTAGAATTATTCACTGAATAATGCATGGGAACATCTTGCAGACTGTGTACTTTCTTGTGAATGCTGTGTCATAGCTACTCCTTGCTCAATAGCTGGACTGTATGATTGGTCACCAAAGTCAAACAGTTTTTTATCCCCAGACCAAAAAGTATTTTCAAGTTGCATGTTTTAAAAATGAGAATAATCAGTCACATGCATTTTTCACCAATACCTGTAACATCCCTTTGCACATTCTTAAGAGAATAAATTTTATGTAATAAAANTTCCTCCCCAATTGAGTCTTCTAAGTATGGACATCCGTTACCCTACACTTTTAAAGTTTTCCTCATATGAGTCAAAATTAAGAGTTTCCTGAAGCTGGAGGCTGGCAACAAAAAAAAAAACCCAACCAAAAAACCAACTCAAACAGCAATAAACACAAAAACACACCAAAGAAGGAGAAAAACCCTAACGAAACAAAAACCAGCCAACAAAACAAAACCAAATACAACAAACAAATAAACAAAAAATCCAACTACCAAAACCACTAAAAATCAAAAAAATCTGATTTTGTAACCTTTTTTTGTCTGGTGGGAGACCTAGACTCAAGGCCCTTTTCTGGAGAAACTCTCTGAGCTGCAGCAAGGAGACAGTGGCAGAGGGTAGCACTGGCATGGTGGAAAACACCTTCCAAGCAGCAAGACCTGCTCACCCCAGCACAAAGGTGGTCACTACACTCTGTGTCCTGAGGGGATGCAGAACACCCAGGGTACAGCTCTGTTTCAGGCACTGGGGAGGAGCAGGGAGAGAGGAGGACATCTGGCTTAATTTTTCCTGCCAATTGACTCCTGATTGCTGCTTAGCCAGTGTTAGAAATTTGGAGCTGTGTTACCCTTCCCATTGATTGACCAAACAGGTCCTGTTTTGACTCTGAAACAGCCTGCCCATGATGGACACCTAGATTTTTAGATAGTGTCTGGTCTACACACAAGTCCCAAGCTCTGAATCTGGCCCCTTGGCCCTATTTTTGATTGCTTCTCTCTTCTGGAAATAATTCTCAGTGACTCTCCTTGACAGCAGAGGGGAGGTGCAGCACATTGTGGGGCCTCAGAAGACCTGATAGAAACCTTGCCTCCCTCCAGCTCTCTGTGAGCTGCGAACACATTGAATGGGACAGGGGAGGACTCCAAGGCCAGATTCAGGGAAGAGTGTGAGATGGTCTTTCACATTTCTAATGAAAAGTAAGGTTAACTTTGCAACAGATACCTTTCTGAAAGGAGGGGGAAGATCTTCCAGAGCTGCTACAGAAACAGAAAAGCCAAAGGTGAAGAAATTCTGTGGAGAAGATATGAAAGTAAAAGTTACAGAGAGGGAGAAGTAGAAGCAATATTTGATGGGTACGTTTTTAATATAAAAAAGGCAACAAAACAGTGGAAAGTGACAAAACCCAAACCCTGTGCAAGACCCCACATTTCTAATAAAAGTTATTGATTTTGTAGATACCAGGGGTTTAGCCTCAAAAAATTATGGTGATTTCTGCATTATATCCTGTGCTTTGTTACCCAAAACATCCAACTATAAGAGACAGTGACAGAGAGAAAGAGATATTGTAAAACATACTTGGACTTTTTCTTCAAGTGTGCTTGACTCATTTGAAGTACAAGATACAACATGGTGTGAGGTTTTGTGTCTTGAATAACTGAATCACACATATTTTCCATTGTCTACCTTCACCTGTGGTACCCACTGAACAAGAAATACTGAACATGAGGACAGCACTGCACAGCAGAAGGTGCTGTCTGAGGAGCAGAGATACTCAGTGATTTGCCCTTGCAGTAAATCCACACCCCCGGAGATTTCCTGGTATCGCTCCCTCTGTCATTGGGTGTGCTTGTTTTCACAGTCACACCTTTGCTTTATGGCATCTGGTCCTTCCCTCTGCCTCTGTTTTTCTCAATCTTTTTTTCCTGCATCATCTTGGTTTGCATCTTTCCTTCTGCACTTTGGATTTCTCTTTGCTTATCATCCTTCAGAAGAACAGGAAGTCTCCTGTAGGGAAAGGTTCAGCTTGTCTCATTTCTTCCTCAGAGATGAAGGAATGAGTCATCACCTGGCCATGCTGCCCTCCCTTACCTCCCAAGAGCCAGGAGAATAAGTTGGATAACCTCACTTAAATACATGCTTAACATCATTCAAATTTTACAAGACTAAAATGATTTTTGTACAGACCTCAGTACATCAGTAAAATCTCAATGTACTGCAAGCATGGTAGTAGCTGATTCCCTTCTCCAGGGCTGCCACTGGGCAGCAAGCAGGAGAGACAGTGGCCATCCCAGACCTGTTGTTGTGGCTGAGGACCCCTTTCAGATGAGTGTCCCAGTAAAAACAGGGAGTGAAGGGCAATGGAAGCATCCCCAAACACCCCTCATTCTGCCTCAGAGACGGGTTCCAGGGGCTCAGAACATTAAGATAATCACAACTTTCATAGCTTCTGCTGGTGAAGCTACAGTGACATTACAAGGCATGTCAAACTTGATGGCAACACAGAGCCCAGATCTCCCTTTAGGTGGAGGAATCCCACCCAGACACTTGTCACTCTCCTAGGATGCTCAAATGCATTACCTCAAGGACATTCCTCCTCCTTTTTTGATGGCATTGAGATGTATTTTGTGTCAGCATTAAAATGCAAATACCCATCCAGGCCTGGTGGTCTCCTGCTCAGCTTGGGGTATCAGCACTAAGGAGCTTCTTGAGCAGTGCAGGTGCCAGCCACTGTTTCCCTTCACTTAGGAAAGTCCTGGAACACAACCCTGTGCACAGAGATGCAGAGGCTTTTAAATTGCCACCTGCACTTGGTTTCTTGACCCAAATGCACAGGAATGTTCCCAAGTTCAGGCCTCTAAAGGCTTTCATTTGAAGACATCTCCTTGTATGTGCCCATTTCCCATATTTAGGGCACCAGCTACTGAGAAGCATAGCTGACAACAATATACACTGAAATTAATAAAATTTGGAAGTGAAGCAGCGGGCTCCAGCCTAGTAATTGAACACAGGGCTCTATCAAAAGGCAGGCCTTGTTCAGATGACCTTGGGTCATTTGCTCACAGAATCGGTGGGGCTGGGAGCTGAGGCAGTGATCATCACTTTTGGGGAAGAACACCACACTCACAGCTCACCTGCCCCGGGCACAGAAACTAGAGGCTGCTGCAGCAGAGCTTAAGATCTGGATGTGAACAGGCACTGCCAACCACAGCTGTGCCCCCAGCAGGGCTGGCTGCACACTTGACAACATTACTGAGCTGTAGCTGACTCAAATGTCCTCTCTCTCCAAGGATCACCAAAGCGAAATGCAGCATCAAGTCAATTTTCCAGTCCTGGACTCAAAGCAGGCCTTTCCCTCAAGCTGTATACACTTTGGATTCAGTCAGTTCACTGGTGACACTGAAATGTTTTTTGCTACAAGTCAACCTAAACCAGTTAATCTTATTTTTGGTAAGGGAGCATCCACAGTGGATTAAAATGTTTAATTCAACCTCAAAACAAGATGTTTCTTGGGAGAGGAAGGGGAAAGGAGAACTGTGTCTTTTTCTCAAAATTAGTCATGAAAAGGTAGGGGGGGAGTTGAAAAAGCTTGAAGTGGCTGCCTTAACAGGAAACAAATAAAGTTGCTTTACAAGTCATTTACCTTCCCTATTTTAATGCAGTTCTTTATTCAGCATGAGAAGAAAAAGACTCTTTCTATGATTCATTCTCATATGAAATTCAAAGGGTTTAAAAATGTGCCTGATTTTGGAAGGTTTCCTATGTTTCTACATAATTTTGTAGCTCAGGCTAGTGTTCAGTCAGAAAGTTCAGGTCCAGCAAAGACTGCTGACCATGGGCAAGGAGAGAAGTCCCAGGGAGAGTGTCCTAACAGCATGGCCAGTGTGCAACGGGATGTGCAACGTCAGAGTAGCTTGTGCAAGGCTGGAGGGGGGTGAGGAGGTGGAAAGAGAAAGAAAGGGAATGGGGAAGTTTAAAGAAACACAGGATGTGAGAGAGGCACCAGCAGAGTGATTCAATGTGATTTTCCAGTAACCATGAATTTGCAGAAAGGGTCAAGAGGTGACACCCACCCACAAACTTCCAACTCCTGAAACGTTCAGAGAGCAGAGGGCTGGTGGGACTCAGTTCACAGGTTTGAGGTTAAAGTTCTTATCTCTAAGTAGCATGGCCATTTGAAGAAACCGTGAACTGATTTCCTGCCTTGATGCATAAAGAATCCATATTTCTGCTCTTTGAGGAGAGATGTTCAACCATATGTGCTTCTACACCTAAGAGAAAATATGATTAGGCTAAAAAAACCGCAACTAAACCTGCTACATTACATTACCTGTAACAGCAAATTACTAACAACAATAAACATACTACATCACTGTATGCCTTTTAATGGCATACACAAATGAGTACAGGATGTATCCCTTGTTTTCTCAGTCCTGAATATGATCTAAGAGCAGGAGCAGAGTTCACAGCCTTCAGACAACAGGCCTGAAGTGGGCCTAAGGGTTGATGGTCACTGCAGAATGTGCAGCACAGCTGTCTTGTCTATGAACAACACTGTAGACACAAGAATTACATCTTTGGGGTGTTAGAAATATGAACTCTTGGACAAAATTTCAGCAGGAGGATGGGGTAAAGATCTGGAGAGGAAATTGCTGAGTACAAACAGAGGATGAAGCCTGACCTGGGGCTGCAAAAGCACAGCAGCCCAGTGATTCCAAACAGTGTTGCCAGTCAGGCTGGGCAGCTGCATTTCAGGCTGGAGGAGTCTCTTTCCTCTGCTAGCAGAAGGAGTACATAATGAAAACATGCTCACTCATGGGCCTGCAGCAATGTGAACTGTTTGTCCAAAATTATATTCCAAAATTCTGTCCTACCTCCTTGACTAAAGTCAAAACTGGTTTGCCAAAGTCCTATTTGCATCACCCTTGCTAAGGGATTCTGTACAAGTCACTATGATACAGGTCTATAGCCTAAGTGAAGAACAGATGCAGAGTATTTAATATTACAGCAGAAGTTTAAATTTCAGGCAGTAAGAAATATTTCTTGACCCTGTATGTGGATAGTATGTCACTAGAGTAAATAAGAAAATATCCTGGAAAGTAGAATAAAACATGCCAAAAGCAGGGTCTCAAAAAATAGTTAGTATATTCTCTGCTTCAAAGCAATAATGGGGAAACTACATCATCGCTGTGCAATTGCATACAAAGAGTCCCTGTGTGGGATCAATGAATAGGCAAGTGCAGCCAACCTTGCAATTGCCTGCAGGTTAAGAATTTGGAAGTCGGTGGAAAATTTGAGATTGAGTCTGAACATTCACTCGCATCTGGACTTTAATGTAACAGCCTAAAGGAAGCATTGCTCTAAATTTTAAATCACAGTGAACTTGATTAAGGGCTTGAGATGATCTATAGCAAAAGGTTAGAAAAGCTGTAAATGTTTATTTCCATGAGCTTAAATGAGTGCTTTCAATCCTGCTTTTACACTTTCTTTTATGTTTTCACTCAGAGTCTCTGCAGAACCCTTCTAGGGCTTTTCTGTCCTAGGAAATCTTCAGCATACATGCACTGAAAGGCAATGCATGTGGCATATAGCCCATAAGGGATCATGGTAGTGAAATCTGCAGGCAACTGCATCACAATTGCTAACTCCAGCACAACAGCAGAAAAACCAGCTGGGCAAGAAAGGGGAAGCTTGGACTCATTCAGAAACATTAACTCTTCTGGCAGGAAGGCTAGGGGCTATCCTGCTTTCAGCAACACATAATGAAAGATACCTCAGCTGTTGAGAGACTGAAGAATTTAATGGAAAACGTAACCTCATGTGGATCATGTTGAAGACTGCGCAAAGGGGTTGTGCATCTGGGAAGTCATCACACTGCATTGGAAGGACCTATAATTTGAGAATGAAAAAATTAGAGAATGAGAATAGACAAGCCAGATCATTATACACTTTTCACAGGAAAGAGATGTTGGTAGGTTCTATGTCACTTGTGAAGGCAGACATTTCAGTGGCAATGGGTAAAAGAAAACATTTTATCTGTCATTTGGGCTAGTTGGCTGCACAAGTTGCAAAACACAGATGTGCCTGCCCTACAGCATGTGTAGGAATAACTCACTAGGCATGCCTGACCTTCAGCTGTGCTCACTCTAGGCTAAAAGCAGCACTGACAAGCTGTGTTTGAACTCTGCCTAAATGGACCAAACTGCCAGAGTGGGAACCTAGAACCATGTCCTGTGCAGGAATTTGGAACCATTGTGGCTACAGCCAGCTGAAGTGTGCACCCTCATGCTTGAAGCTAGCTGCTAAAATGATCTGGTATAGGGAGAAAAATTATGATGGGTGTGATGGTAAGGTCTAACATTAATAATGACATGTGCTTGTACATCTGAGAAAGAGACATTTAAAAGGTAAAGGAACTTCATGTTTAAACTGCAAGAGGATGACAGAAACCCCTCACAAAACCTGAGTTCAACCCTGGTATGTTTGACCCAACTATTTTACGACTGTATGGAGGTACTTGACACTGACGTGTGGTTCTTGTTCTCCTTACAGCACTATTCCGTATTACTTGCTGTGTGCAGTTTCTTGACTGAACTGGATTTTGGAGTAGTTACATAACATACAGCTCCAAACTACCTCTCCAGTGACACCACTTTTGTCTGACCCCAGCTATTCTCAGTGGCTTGAATGCTGTTTAAAAAGCCATAGCAAGCATACTTGGAGAGCATGTGCTTTTTGGGGTTTAGACCCATGACAGGTGAATTCTTGGTTTAGTTTTCTCTAAATCCTCATCTGGTTTTTTCCATCCCTGCTCTAATGCATGGAATTCCTGGTCTACAAAGCAAAGCAAATAACCTGCAATGCAGCAGGAAGAAGAAAACAGTGAGTGTTCATGCCACGAATGTCAGGTTGAGTAGGATCAAGTCCAGGCATGAATGGCTGCATACTTATAATTTTTCAAAGTGATGCTGCTTCTCAGGAGTATCTGCCATTCCCAGTTCAGGAAAGTATGTTTGCTTATTTAGGCTTGCATGCAGAAATGAATTTAATAGGTAATATTTGGAAAAGAACTACCCAAATTGGCTCGCTGCATTTCCACGATGACTACTGAATATAGGTAACAACTATTTTTTTAAGCCATTGAGTACTTTGTTCCATCTGGCCAGTTTCTATGAAATGCTTCTCTTCGTAGAGGCTACTGAAAGTGAATGATGGCTGTATTCTTCCAGGTCAAAAGCAAACCACGCTTACCAATGCTTACTGTGAATTAAAGGGGCTCTCATGCTGCAACAACAGGTCCACAAAGCCAAGGTGCTGTGGCTAACACTACTTGTCATCCTGGGCATCTACAGTAAAAAATGTAGGGTGAAAGAGAATCAGAATGGTTTTCAAAAAAAGGTAGAAGTTTTTAGTATTACAGTGCTGGACAAGACTAAAGTCTTTTAACTGCAAAGAATGAAGAGTTTCATATCTCAAACATTTAATGCCAAATATTTGCCAGGCTTTTTATCTTCGTACAACTATTTATAGTGGCTCTAATGCTATGTAAAAGACTGTAGCAAGACATCCCCAGGGGTTTATGTTACTATTTGGCTTTATAGTTCTTTGACTTCTTCAAATAAATCACGAACTTTTTCAGATGTCTGAGAGGCATTCCATTTCCTCAACTGCAAATGACAAATGATGAATAATACACATTGTTTACTTTTTTTCCCCCACTCCAAATTCCTATGTAGCTCTCCAGTGACTCCAACTGTTGCATTTGGTCTGGTTTTCTGCATGTGTCCTGCACAGTGACCATGAATCTCTTGGATTTCACGTATGAAGATCATTCTGTTTCAATGCTTCACATATTATATTCCATTCATTTACTGTAAGTGTGAATATAGTCATTCCTCTTTCCCATTTGAATGTACAGAAATATGTGAAAATAAGGGAAACATTATATGGAAATAATTATTCATTGATCTGTTGAACTTAGTAATCATGTTGAACCAAAGTAATCATGTGAGTAAGCATGGAGCAAGACCACTTTGTTGGTAGTTTGTGTTGAAGACTAGGATTTCACTCTTGTTTTCCAAGCTAAAGAAAGCTAGTGCGAATATGCAATCATTTGAAAACATTGCAGGGTACATTTGTGGCAGTTATAAATGAAATACTTTTACTTGTGCTGCATATTAAAAGAACATCAGTGGAGGAGTTGCTTGTGTTTTGGGTAGGACTGGCTGGAATAACTGGAGCCATACATAAATAAAACCAAAGAGAGGAGATATTCATTCTCTTGCATTCAATGGTGGCTACCATGCAAAAATGAGTTCTGAAGCCAGTTAGACTGCCTCAGTCCTAATACAAGTTTCAGCAGCCTGTGTTGACTTCGGTCTTTCTGAGCACAGTTCACATCACTCATCAATCAGTTTAACAAAGCAAACTGCATGTTCTCCCAGGAAGAGAGCCAAAGGGTCTTTGGACATGGTCTTTTGTTGACTTCCTGCTGTGAGAGGACCCTCTTGGATGAAATCAACCTCCTTTCCCTTTAACACCTTGGCTGTTGTGTCATGTGTGGTGGGTGAGCATAACACCTGCAAGTGACAGAGACACCCCTTTTCCTCATCTCTTATGAGCTGAAAGTTCTGAAGCTCTTATGAAGTTGATAGTTCTCTATCTTTAAAAAAGATACTGCCAAAGGATCACCTAGGAACTGATATGCTTCAGCAGAAAGGGCATTAAATAACCTATAGCATCCTCTAATCTGCCACCACCTGGCTCAGAAGGCATCTCTAAGAGTGGCCTCTTCTTACTCAGGAGAGACTTGTAGTGCTCTTTGGGAAAAGTAGAGGCCCCTGTGAGGATCACTGTTGGGAACAGTCCCTTTTGCACATGACTTTAACTGGAAATCCTTTGAATCAGGAATGACATTACAAGTTTTAGATCAACAGACTTTAAAACATTTTGAGTGAACAGACAAGATTACTCAGTTCCTACAGATTTCCGGCTTAAAATGCCATATTTAGTATTGAATATAAGCCCTAAGAAATTTACTTTACCTGTAAGAAATTTGCCAAGAGAGCACATGATGAGGGAAAATTTCCATTCCAGCCAAACTCTTTAGAAGCCATGTCAAGGTGCTTCTCTCATGTCTCAATTTTGCTGTCACCTGGAAGACACCTGTCAGTACTCAAGCCAGTGAAACTCCTGAACCTTAAACGTGAACGCTGCCCTGCCTGGCTGCCCTCTGCTGTGTCCTGTAGATTACAGAGGGCTACCCTGGAAAAACAAAACAAAACACCCAATTGAATTATGCTAATTAAAAAGCGTCCACAAAGCAAACCATGGCGCTTTTTGCCTTTTCAGAAAATGCTGCTCAATAGCAGTGAATTCCCACAGTCAGTTCTGCTATGAGCTGACAGCAGCATACAAATTGCCATGTTTAGGAACAAGAGATTAAACTTGTTTTTTCTGGAAAGGCACACAGGAGAGGAAAGACTGGTCAAGATCAGCTGAAGAAATTACCTCAGATAGGCCACATTTGAGGCAATTAACTGTAATGTGATCCTAGCATAAAAATGATTAAGAAGACTAACTAGTCACTCAGTACAGCTTCATCAGAAGCATCAGTTTTACTGAGCCCAGACTATGTTTAAACTGAATTCCCAGTCTGCATTTTAACAATAGACCTCAGAGGGCCACAGTCTGGGAATGTGGTCAAGGCAGAGGTCGTTCCTATCAATATTACCTGAGTCGTGTTGCAAACATGATAGGATACCAGTGTTTTGTAACTATATCCATCATTAGAGCAGTTTCTACAAAGCAGATAAGATCAAAACAAAAGCTCACTGACCCTCTTGCGTTTCAAGATTCCATTATCCTTATTAGAGAAATCCCTGAATGCAGCTTACCTCCCATTACATATTTAAGTCTGTGTTGTCTCTGACACTCTTTAATTCTCTCAAGATCTGAAAGCACTCTTTCTATATACTTATTAATTTTACATGGTACTTTGAGACAAGTTAATAATAGGATCCAACTCATCCATTATCCCACTGTTGGGGAACCAAAATTCATGGATGGCAAACCTAGTGCTAACAGCAATGCTATTCAGATAAAGCTGATTTTCTCCAGCTGTGTCAGAAAGCTAAACAACCCGCTCCTCCTGATCCCTCCAATTTTGTTCTGCTCTGTGGATGACAGTAATCGAACTCACAAGTATTACTCACAAATATTACAAACTTACAACTTTCCTTCCAAATGCTACATGAATGTTATTGCAATTTATATCAGGTTCATATGCTACCACATTGATACTATTTGCAGAATGGAGACATAGAGTGATTAGCCAGAATATACTGCACAGCAGTAGCCATTCTCCTTGGAAAAAGTAACAGGCTCATGAAGAAAAGGAGACACAAGGGAAGTGCCATATAGTTTTGAGTAGGAGGATTCTTTTTCTTTCTGTGCCAATTCCAATACCCACTCTGAAGGCATAGGTGATACAAGTAGACATGGGCCATGCTGTGGTCTTTAGATACCAGTGTAATACAAACATTTACCTGACAGTTTCAATTCAGGTATTATTAATTATCACACAAAGCCACAAAGCAGCTTGCAATGAGTGATTTATTCAGGTAACACACCACTGCTGTATTTGAGATTAGTCTAAAACAAAACAGTAAGTTTCTTATCACTGTTTTCAGTTCTGAAGTTTATTGAAGTAAACTCCCAGCATTCACAGAAGTACAGCCATGTGTAAAGACTGGATTCATTGCACAGATTTTAATTTTGTTTCCTCCTGAGCAACATGCTGTGAGTGCCCTTTGGGATAACATTATAGTGAAGAATAGGGCCCTAACCTGAGAAAGTCATCTCTCAGTGGGACAGATGCAGAAGGAAGGGAGGTTAGAGGGAAACCTAAAAAAAACCTGAGTCTTTGGAAGCAAAACCTAATAAATAAGATCATGGATTTTGAGTTAAATGTGCTAGTGTCCTTTTGGAGAAAAAAGAGTATTAGATCCCCATGCATGAACTGAACACTTTCAGGAAGAGGATGACTTTGCAGAGACTGTCTAGGTTATGCCCCAGACCACATGCTCTCACCTAACATTTGCACCAAGGCATTCCTCATGCACATCATTTCTAGTTATGATGTGAAATCATAACTAGAAATACTGCAGCTGAGCCCCTGTCTGGCTTATTGAAAGGACAGAGCTGCCATGGTCATGAACTGAGGGCACTCAAGTTCATGACCTCCTGCACTGTGCTGTCCCAGTTTGCAGCTCGTGTCCTTGGCCTCAGGCTCTAAAGGCAGCTTTGTTCCCTACTCCATCCAGTAACTGACTCAGCATCCATCCTGATGCTCCCCTGAGCCTTCTGGGACATGCTGACAATTAGGAATTTTCTGGGGGGGGGTGACAGGAGAGAGGTGCTAAAGATATGAAAGGAATTGTGTGATACTGCACCTCCATCAGAGAGGAAAGCAGTATATCTTTTATCAGACTGTTTTCTACTGCCCCAGTTGTAATAACCACTGGTCACACCACAGCTCAGAAGACACAAACAGAAAAGTCACCTTATTTTCTCTATCACTAGGATTTTTAATTATTTTTTTTAATGGTTTGGTTTGGAAGGGGGCCTTGAAAATCATATTGTTTCAACCCCGCTGCTGTGGGCAAGGACACCTTCAAATAAACCAGGTTGCTCTGGTCTCGAACACTTCCAGGAATAGGGCATCCACAATTCCCTGGGTAGCCTGTCTCAGTGCCTCACCACCCTCACAATTTTTTCCTAATATCTAATCTAAACCTACTTTTTTTTCAATTTGAAAGCCTTTCTTCAGTATCTTCCTTCTGATCAGCAGCAGGTTGAGCATTTCACCCCAAAGCAATATGGTGCCCTTTTTATTTCCATGTGAGTGTGGCCTCAGAGTCTGACCATAAACACTCCCTGCCTTGTCTTCAAGCCTCTTCAGGCACACTGCACAATTTTTCACCCTACAGTCAACATAGTTTCATCCCACATGGTTCACTTGGGACACCAGGCTGCATTGGGCTGGTGGCACACACCAGGAGACTCTGTGCCAGAGAACATCATGTTCTGTGGGGAGCAACAAGGAAACACAACAAAAACATCAACAAACAATCACTGAAAAAAATACATTGTTTCCAGACCTCACCAAGAGAATGGAAAGACTGTAGTAGTGAACTCCAGGAAAGGCTCAGCCATGTCCAACAGAATAGCAGCACTCCTGTGTTTAATGCTGCTGTTTTGCTGCTTGTGCTGCTTTCCAGAGTATGTTATCCCCTTGGATCACAGCTCAAGCTCAAACTGCATCACTTCACTGGATCCACAGATCTGCTTTGCCATCTCAAGTGTGACAGACAAACTTTATGCCCTTGAGCAACAGTGAAACACTGCACAGCTTCCCTGCTCTGGTCCCAACCTGACTGCAGATTGCTAGCAAGAGGGAAGGATCCACTCCAAAAGTGCTCACAAGAGCTTGGGTGAAAGGTTTTGGCTACAGCCAATTTAAATGTCTACTCTTTCCTATAGGAAGGTTAGAAGCCTACTAAAATCTGCAAGAAAATGAGTAAGACTAAAGTTAATGACTAGAAGATAGGTTTATCATGGAAGAAATTTTAACAAAACCAGGTGTAGTGATTGCACCTGGAACACAAAAAACCTAGAACAGCTGCTACATATTGGAATTTATTTCAGGACATAAAAAGTAGGGAAGAAGCTGGAAAAAATATGCACTGTATGACACACAGATAGGAAAAACTACATGTTCTGAAAAGGGCTGTCATGTCCATATTGCAATTGTAAAAGCTTTTAGATATCAAGCACATTACTTTGCTACATACTGGCACCAAATGAAGTGTTAGACAACAGATAGGGCTTCTTAGATGCCATTCAAGATTCAATTGGCTTGAAGAACAGAAATTACAAGCTTCGCTTCAGGCAGAAGCCAGTATATCTTGTTCCAGAAAAAAGACAGATGTATCTTTTAAAACCTTTATGGGATTTATTATGGTGGTGCCAGTTAGCATCAACATACTTAAGGATGTGTTACTATTTCCATTATAAACCCCTACTTTAAAGTGTTTTATAATTCAGCTGTAATCATATGGCACTTGCAGGGACAGACACAACTCATCTGTTTCTATAGCATGACTTTAAAGAAGTGTGCATGCACACACACATATCTAAAACAATGGTGGCATCCTAGTCTTTAATGCAGTTCTGTAGCCCAGAGTTATCTAAATGAAATGAAGGAATTGCCTTCAGCCTCTGACATCATAGCTCTTTACTTTCACTCCTCTCCTGTTGTAGCCAGTTATAGTTCGTTTTACAAACTTTAAAAGCAACTGCTGCTAGATAGTAACCACTTCTTCCCAGGGTTCTAATGTTACTGCTGTGGGAGCTTCACCTAAGGAGGGAGTCTCCCTTTTTCTGCCATGCACATTTCTGCAGCAGGCCTGCAGTGAGCTATTTGGTAAGCAAGCAAGCAGTAGTCCGAAAACCCAGTTTAGCAGCCACTTACAACAGCTACCTTTAAACAGGAGAATTTTTTAAGCAATAGGCTGAAAAGAGCTTTGATACATTTGCAGAATATCTGTGAGTCACACGGAGCTGCTGAGAACTAATTTGTTGAAGTTTTATTTTTCACTCCTGTTCTGCTTTTTATTTTAAGCTGTTATAATGAAAACAAAGGAAATGAAATTAAAAGCTTTGCCATTTAAGAAAGCTGTGAGGTTCCCTCTCCAGCTTCCCTGGCACACTCCTTCCTGCCCATTTGACTGAGATGTGCTGTGTCTGACACAGGCATGGGTCTCTCCAAGGAGAGCAGGATCCATCAGTGGAGCTTTGCAGCAAGGGGTGGAAGTGGGGATCACCCCAGCAGCTGTCCAAATGTGCCTAGGGTGATACACTTTACACAGGTGACCCAGCTCCCACCAGCAGCTGAAGGAACAGGCTGTGCACTCCACTGGGCTTCTAAAACCTCTCATTAGTGAAGTACTTATGGAAGTTAACCATTGACCTCACAGTGACTATTCAGATACACAAGCTCAGCGGTAAGATCCCGTATCTTACTAAAACAGAGCTAATCCAAAGACTGTTCCAGACTTAGATCTGGTCTTCATGTTAGGGATCCCTGCCACAGGACTTCTATTTGTCCAGTATAGAGGGTAAGAATTTGCGGAAAAAAACGCAAAAGCCAGATGTATTTAGTCTTTTTGAATTACAGCTTCCAGAGATCTGTGTCTTGTATGTGCTTCCTGTAGCATGAAGAGGGCTCTGCAGTTAGGCTGCTAAACACTAAATAAATATAGCATACTGGAAACCAGTATGGAAATACTTGGAAAAACCAGACATCAAGGATGCACTGCACTAGGCAAGGAATATTCTTTACAGCAGAATTCTAAAACTCGGTAATTTCTGAATTTAATCACAAATCCACAGTGTTGCAATTCAGTAAGCATTTTAACTACACCCAATTCTTAAATACAGAAAATCTCCAGAACTGCTGGCAAGTTGCAACATCTGCAGGAGGCCAAGAGCTGCAGAGAAGAGCTTTCGTTTCAAACCAAGGCAGCAGTCAGTCAGACTCATTGATGGGATGGGAGGACCCAACACAGGGAGGCTGTAAGGAAGATCTATCATCTCTCTCAGTCACATGCCCTGCACAGGGCTCAACCAGCTGCCTGAATCCTCACCACCATTTATATAGTAGAGAAGCAACTAGTGAAAAGAGGGAATAAGCAGTTTCTCCAAGGCTACCTATGTGCATGGCTTATCAAGACATGTACTTAAGGACAGAAACAAACATGCTGACTCATTGTTTTGTTCGCCTTGCTGCCCTCTGGCCCGGCAATAGCATGTCCTTGCAGGATGACTATGGATATGAGTATCAGCCAGACAACTTGCATTAGTCCACAAATGCTTCACTCAGCTGCAATATCTGAAGAAAAGCTTTGGCCCATGGATAGTAGCCGTGTTTGGGCTTGGACCCCCACATACACACACACATTGTACCCACACCATGAGGTGAATCTACACTTGTCTCTGCTGAACATGCTCACCTGTAAGTGCACACTTGAGTGGCAGCAAAAACAAAACCACAGTGAAATTACTGGCAAATTCAGGTTCTGAACTCAGCAGATACTAAAGCTCAGGCTTCTGCTCAGAGCTCTCAATGCAGCTGGACTTCTAAAGCACCTGTCCAAATGCTAGAAATATCTTTCATTTTATTTCCTATCAGTAGAAAACAGAGATTTGAGATTGCTGCTGGTAATAGATAACCTAGATGTATTGTAAGTAACGCAGGGTGAGCAACGAGATAGCCCGGGTGGACTGCCAATGTGACAAGCGTGCCAGAAACACATTGTTCTCCAGTTCAACAGCACAAATAGGTGCACAAACCCGCAATCTCATACAGATTTCAAAAGAGTCAGTGCCATTTTAGTGTATCCAGTTAGGTCTCCCACACACACTCACAAACCGCACACAGACCATTCAGGTACAGAACAACCAGCAACTAAAAGACAAAATTATCCTGCTGTCTGATTTGTCTGAACTTTTCTAGGAGTGGAGAATTTGTGCCTTGGCAGTGCATACACTTAGTGATGCACTTCCAACTCTTGCCAGTAATTACTGTTTTCTTGATTTTATTCTCTGATGAAAGACCAAATGTTGTAAATTATTGCCTTAAAAAAAAAAAAAAGCTTTTTAGCATCTGGCTTTTACTGCCTCCATTTGCTGTGCAAGGAAGTCCAAATGCTCACAAAATGAATGACTCTGATCAAACTCTGATTGGTGCCATATTACATCCTCATGAGCACTGGCCACTTCTTCTGCAACTGAGAATAGCACATGCAGCCCCTAATTACCTCTGACGTGCAGTAACTTACCAGCGTTAGGCTCAAGGCTTCCACACAAGGTCAAACCAAACCCAATCTGAACAAACTCTACTTGCTATACTAATGTAATGCAGTCCAGCAGTTCCTGCAAGAACATAGTATAACAATGTATAGACCATGTGACTGGTGAGATCAAAAAAAAGAGAATTGCTGAGATATGGTCAAAAGCCCTGGATCATTCCAGATGGTGAATACAGTGATAGCTAGGAAAAGGCAGGCCATGAAAACAAAGCCACCATGCAATAGAGTTAAGTCTTTCTCACATGGACTTGCCTTCACATAAAATACTGACAGGTTCAGGGCAGATGAAAACTCTTGAGTACAGTCTCCCTCTACAATCACCACTCCATAAGGCAATGCTTAAGTTTCTTTTTCAGTATTGTGGTATCATTGCACACTAGTATTTCCGAACACATCTATTTAGGCTTCTCAGTTTCTCATTATATGATTTAGATAAAGATATGAAAAACCTGCTGAATTACTAAGTAGCAGGCAAGCTATTCTGCTCAGAAGAGTATCCAACGCCTTGTAGGACATAGTGTTTTTTAATTAGACTTCAGGTTTTCAAGAACGGTTAGAAAGGCTTGTTTTTCAAAACTGGAAGTCCTCAGACCTTGTAGCATGACAGAAGTGGAGACAACCCCCTGAAGGATGTAAAACTTGCAGGCTGCTGGAGAACAAAGTATGCACTGGGTCAGACATTTGTAGGGACACACAAGATTGGTGGAGCAAACACATCCTGAGTAACCAGGCAGAGTCTTCCCATGCTGCATCTACACCATACCTGGAATCAGTCATCAGGTAACTAGGGAAAAAAAGGTTTTAAAGTAAGGAAAGAAAACACCATCTAAAAATACCTCCTTACCCTCTCTCCCACTAAAACCAGCTGGAGAGGGGTGATGGTTGTCACAACAGTGTTAGTGAGAGCTACCTTTCACACCTTCATCTTCATAGTGCAACAGGCAGAGTATGAGTATGAAGAAATTCCTCTCCAAATAACACTTTTCCATTTCAGGAACATGTCTTCCACTTTTATGTTTATTTGGAATATTTTTAATAATCTCCTGATCTACTAAACATGTTCAAAGCATTTGTTAGGGGCACAAAAGACATCATGTTTTCTTCAGAATCCACAATTTCCATTCATTTAAGTGGCCAATTCCTGTTGAGAGTTTCACAAATGGCATCTTGCTGGGAAAGCATTTCATGTAAATCTCCCTGTTCCAACCTCGGCCTTCTGCATTGGTTTGGTTGTGCTGCTCAGCGTTCTTCGAGATGTAGGCAAGATAGCCCAAGCAAGGCCAGCCTTTGTCCCAAACCCTGCCTTCTCAGAGGGGACAGAAGGTTTCAGGGAGACCATTTGATAAGAGCTGAGTTGCCATCTGCCTGAGTCTTGCCTGAGCATTGCAAAAGCCAGGCAATATAGTGTTACAGACATTATGCTGCTTAACACAATATAGGTCGTCTGGAAATGAAGGCCACAAACCCCAAATGATTTTTCCTGTCCACTGACCAGGCAGAATTTGGCACTACTTCTCTTGCTACTGCTTTCTTTGCAACTAAGTGGCTTCCCAAAAGTGTCTGCCAACATTAGCCTTGATGTAATTCCAGCAGCTTCGCCAGAGGAATATTTTAGCTATGTCCTTAATCAGCCTCATCCATTTTTTGACTTTCCAGAATCCTTCTGTGAACAGTGATGTGCCTTTGATGCCTGAGACATCAAATCAAAACTTCTCTGTGGTCGGACAAACAACTCCAAGGTCAGAGCGGTGGAAAGACAGACAGTGTTGGTTTTGCACATCAGCTGAGGCTGCTCCCTTAGGCCTCATGAACTCACCAGCCCCTGCATCAGCTTACCCTTCTCATTCACTGCTCCACGGATACTTCATACTCTACTACAACTCCATGGACTGTGGTTACCAAGCAATAGCTCTGTTGCTCATTTTACATCATCAGACCACAAGTACATCACCTTTCATGTAAACATTTTTCCAAATACAAAGCTCTTTTAATGACATACGCCAAAGGCTAAAGAGAAAGAAAAAAATCACAATGATGAAATGCATTTGTCACAAAATTCAGTAAAAGACCCATTGGGTGGTTTCATGATTGTGGTACATCCTAGTCAACTGCTCTCTACCTGAAGAACTATAGAAATTAATCAAGGTTGTCTTTAGATATAACTTGAGCTTTGTAGTCAATATATGTTAATAGGAACTTAGATCCTATGACCTTGGAGTTGTCTGCAAATACAGCAGATGATGTAATTTTCTTTTTAAGACAGATTCTTTTTCTCAGAGCATACAATTCTCTACTTTTAGTAAAAGAAGGGATACAGATAGTACCATAAAGATGGACTGCAAACATTTCAGCTGACAGGTAGGTGCCACTCGATGCTGACTGCCCAGCATGTCAGTGGAGGCAAGATCTCCCCATGTGCGGTATCGGGTGCACACTGCTCCACAGGAGGCAGATTGCAGCAACCTCTTCTCACAAGTAAAGCTGTATCTGACATTTTGCTGTCACTCCAGTTAAGATTGTTACAAAGCTTTTTGTCTCACATTCAGTATAATCTTGCCTGTTGCAATGCAAGGGTCTGGCAAAACACTTCGTGGTTTATGCTCCTTGTTTCCCCACTTATCATTGCACCAAGCACAAGCTTTAAATGGGGCAAGAATTTAAAAGGATGGAGAAATATTTGTCTGTAAATACTTTAGCCAAAACTGCAGAGCAAGAGGATACCTGACAGTATCATACTTCTGAATTCTGTAAAGGTATCAGCTATACTGCTATTTTTCCAAATCATATTCTCCATTAAAATTAGATGAACTCCTAGAACTTTTTTTTAAAGCAGTAATGAAATGTTGTAGAATTTTTCAGTAAAAAAATCCAAATTTTTATCAAATTGAAGGCATCTCAGTGAAAAAAAAATTACTGCAAATTCACTCTAACTACACCTCAGAAGACAAAATTTCCATGTAAGCAGCACCCCAGTTTTGCTGCACTTTTTATTTACACTCACTTACACATGAAAATCTCAATTGCTAAAAAACCACCAAATCCTGAAAGGAAAAACTCAAAACTAATTTGACATAACACTGAAGAAATATTATAGAGTGACTTTCAGACTTTTGAAAGCCTCTAGCAAGAGCTCTCAGGCTCTTCTTTTTTTGGTGGATTCCTCCTGCCTTCACAAGAACAAGAACATACTGAGATACGTTTACTAGAGAGACTGGCCAAGCCTCTGTTCATCCTTGAGAGCTTGTAACATGGTGTAAACTGCACTGCACAGCACCAGTGCAAGGCACAGAGCAGATTTTACTCAGTCATGAAAACAAGCCGAACAAACTTCCATCAAACACATGGCAAAAAGCAGCATGTGTTTGTTGAAACCAGGTGACAACCATCCCGACTGCATTTAAATATAATGTCTGGTCTTCAAAGAGGCTTCAGTTTTCAATCTTTCAGCTTCAATCTACATAATCCACAATTATCCTTACTATGGCATTATATGTAAAATTAAAAAAAAAAAAAGCCAACTAAAACAACTACCAAAAAAAGCAACCATGCAAACCCTATTACAGAATGGAGTAATACTTCCTCTTTTCCTTACTGTGCCACTGCCTATGCCACTGCCTATTATATGCCTATAATTCATCTAGGACAAAGTAACAACCCAAAAATGTGACGAGAATTCAATACTTGGAAGGAATTGAAGTCACAGAATGTAACAGAATGTTAGCACTATTAGGTCAAGACATCTCAGCTCTTAGCAAGACTTGGTAAAAGGCTCATATTTTACATGAAAATTGTACAAAGATTCAGACCTTTTCCTTCTTAATCTTCAGTGACGCAAGCCTCACTGTCAGAATTCATGGTTACACTGCTGTCTCTGATAGTTGTTTACTGCATACTAATTCTCTTTTCATCTGAAGATACTAAAAAAAAAGGAATTGAAGGTGTTCAGATCATGTAGTCAAATATAACATCACAAAACATTCCTAAGACAATTAAAATGTTGGTAAAGCAAAAAGCTGCTCTTCAATTTTCAGCCATGTCATATTCCATTATTCTCCAACGGCTAGAAAATTCACAAATCCTATAGAATAAGGGCTCCAAAAAGTAGAATTATGAGCTATCAGCAGATGAGCAGGAACTTCATGCTGTATGGAATGAGCTGCATGACTTAAAATACACAAAACACTTTAGAAAAGCCAATTGATGAACAGAAAAACTGTCCTTGAATTCATCTGCAGCACATCTCAACTCTCATGGTCGCCCAAATAATCCAGAGTGGAAACATACCTACACACTCCCAGAATCCTACCAGGATGATACGTCGAGGCTTACTGTTTGATGTACAGAACACACATTTTCAGACCCAGGCAGCATTTGGTCCCTCCTCTGAAGCACCAGGTCTTCCACCGGCAGCTGTGAACACAACAATTCCTCAGCAGATTTTTGAGGAACACAACATTTATTTCCTGGACTTGGGGGTTGTATTGCATACCACCGCCTTGCACTGAACTTGTAAGATGGGCATTCACATCTATGAACTCACTGCAACACAATTCAATTCCAGTAACAGACACCATTAAAGGAGGCAGAATAAACTTTCAAAAAACTAATTTTAATCAAAACAAAAAAATTGTTGATCATTAACAAGTTTATAAAACAGTGATTTAGTTACATAAATAAATTGATATCAGTGTATCAAATCTTAATTACTTTCAACTTCATGAGCATGTTTACATGGGTGATGAAGTACAACCTTTTTACCTATTATAATAAATAAAATGGAGAGCATGAAATAGTTTTTCTAAACAAAAATACCTACAAACATACCTCTAGCATGTTCTCTAATGAAGGGAACAAGAGACACTGGACAACTTTTGCACCGAAACATAAAAACGGCTTTAAAAAGCACAAGGATACAGAACCATCAGCTAAAGTAAAGACACTATACTGTAACCAAAGTTGGTACTTAATAATATAATGAACAGTTTGGTAGTTAGATCTCCAGTTTGGTTATTTTAAAGCATTAAGACAAGGCAAGATAGAAGGCTGCTTTTGTTTGAGTAATTCTAGAGAAAATAATATATATTAAAAAAAACAAACTGAAAAGTAGAACAGTCATACCTACACAACTTTCTGTCCTGCACAAAGTCAAAATACCTATGCAGAATATATATATATAATATATATATATGTTATTTGTGCACAAAGGTTAGCTTATTATTAGCTCACTGCAAAGGCGTAACGTATCATGTCAATTGTTTTGGAAAACATTTTGCGTTTTGTGTCAAAAAGGATATTCTTTAAGTCTTCTAGGCTAGGAGGCACGAACCCCAGTTCTGGCATACTGTATTCTTAATGCTAAGGCTTGCTGCTCTGGCTGTGTATTTTTTGTTGTCCCTCTTTACTATAGTGCCTGTTACAAGCATGTGTGAATGTGTGTATACATATATATGTATACACAGGTTGTATAAATATATATATATAAAATT
>VZRF01012164.1:0-52065 GCA_013396875.1 Vireo altiloquus
AGGACAAAAATACAGATGAATTTACCTGGTAGGTGTTGTCAAAGCTGTCATACATGAACCTGGTGATCAAGGAAGTCTTCCCCACTAAAAGAAAAATAAAAACATGGATTCAAGGACCAATTTCAGAGCAAGTTTTAAGCAAGTGATTTAAAAATGGTTTACTGTGTCCAACAGATCCAGTGTGCACTTAAACTTCCTCCAAGAACAAGAGCAGCTATTTGACTTTACAATTGTAAAGTCACATATTTTTTTTGTATCATTCCCAAGCACCAGATTTACCCTTAAATATTTGTGATTTGAGAAAAAAATTAAGTTCATTGCTCCATTTTTTACCAAGTCATTCAGTAATTTTAGCCGAACTGAATGAATTTAGCCCCTACAATTAATTATTAGCAGGAAAACACTCTTCTCACTCATAAAATATGGCAATTATTTAGCTTAATACCCCACCATCCTCACAACACTTCTTTTCCACTCCTCTAAGACAACACAGCCGAGCTGGGCCAAAGCCTAACTCTGCCAGGGTCACCATCCAGTGAACGTGGGGATTTATGGCAAGGTTAAGGTCCCTTCCAACCCAAACCATTCTGTGATTTCTGGGATGAGTTTTGAGGGGTTTTCTTTGTTTAAATCTTAACATAAGAGTGTCACCAAAACCTCCAGTATCCCAATTAAGCAGCATTTTCATCTCTCATCTGAAAAAGGGCTAAACAAACAGGAACCCAGCAGACAACCTCGCAGAGATGAGCTTTTCCCAAGTCAAAATCTGAATTCCCACGGGAATTTCTAACATATTCTGCTCTGGAGGCAGAATCAGCTTTCCCATGAAGTTAAAAAGCTGGCTTCACAAAGGTACAGCAAACATTCCCTTCACTGAGCAGGTTTTCGAAGCAGTGCATCCCAGATGGGAATGATTCCTGAATCCCTTCCTCAGATCTGTCCCATGGATGTGCTGGACAAACAGCCAGGAGCTGCTGTGAGGGGAGGAGGGATCCATTCCAGCCCCAGTGACAATCCTCAGGAGACACAGACAAGCAAAGCCAATCCCTTCCTGCTGCAGCACAGGCTGAATCCCAGGAATTGATTTGCAGCATGACAAACAAGCTGGTTTTCCTCACGTGGTCACTGATGCAAATAGACACATTTAATTCTTCACAGGTCCAATCTCACCCAGGAAATTATTTGCTTTGGTAACTCACGACCCCTGAAGGACAATGAAGTGTTCCAGCAAATTTTTCCCTTCTGAGTGACATATCTTGGACAGGGTCTGACCACAAACTATAAAATATGAAAATATTCTGTTTATTCCTCAAGCCTCCCTACCCTACCTGCACTCATTTCACAAAAAGAGGGGGAAAATAAGGTAATGCTTGGCTTGTTTATATTTAAATATCTGCTTCAACCAACATTTGGAGAGAGCATCCTAATGGACTTAGTTCCAAGACATTTCTTCTCTGAATAGACCCAGGTTTATGTTGACAGGCACCAGATCAAGTTGGTACTAACACCAACTGCTCACAGCTTTAATTCTGTGAATACTGAGGCATTGCCATTCCTCCTTTTAAAAAACCCAAACTGACTCCTTTTAGAAATCCTGGCAGGAATGAAAGCCCACAGTTCCCATGGTATCTCTAATTTCTGTTCCGCCTTGCTGGCCGTATGTTTCTCGAATTCCCAGAAGGCATTAATTTGGGAGTGATTGCAAGCAAGGCAGAGGACAGAATCAGAATTCAAATTCATCTTGGAAAATGCCTCAGAAGGCAAATGAAGCTCAGCAGGGAGAAGCAGAACAAGGTAATAGACGGAGACAAGAACAACAAGCTGCTTAAAATCCAGATGGGAAACAACTGGGTAAATAATCCGGGGGTTACAACCCAAGGAACAGACAGGACACTCAAGACTTCAGCTTTGTTTCATTAAGATGTTGGTTTGAGGTTTTTTTTAATCAAGTGAGTAAATTTAATCTCTTGGAAAAATTTCCACACACAAGTACATCCAGGGCAGCATTAGTCAGCAATGCAATATCCTTTAGGCCAAAATATTCCTGGTATGCTGCTGGAATAATTCCAAGAAAAAGGTCAGTATCACATCCTTGGAGGGACAGAGGTGGGGGAGGAAATGCTGGGAATGGGGTTTGCTTTGGCTGGAGCAGGGTTCTGCTGCACACACTGACAGCTGTCCTACAGGAAGCCAGGGAAAATCTCAATTCCAGAGCTGAGAAGGAACTTTTAGGGAAAAAATAAGGCAGCTTGCATTGCTCACAGCAACTAGCTGAAAGGTGAGGAGCAGAGGTGACTTACTGCTCAGGAAAAGTTGTCTCCAGCCACTTTTCCATCTGTAGATTAAGAACTAACAGCTGAAAGTTGAGTCCAACCACAATCCTAGTAGGAAGGGCATGGAACCGGGACAATGAGGGAATGAAACTCCAAAATAACTTATTCAGCTGGGCCGTGGATTTTCCTCCCTTCCTTGGCACGTGGAGTTGTCAGATGTCATTCCACTCTAGGAACTTACATCCAAGGCATCCAAGAATCTTTTGAAGAGGAGGGAAGCCAAGTAAATAAGTGATTAACCAAAGAAACCATTTGTTTCAACACTGCACCTGAACGTCAGTTCTGAGCATTTCTCTGTCATTAAGAAGCTGAACATCAGCTTCACCAGATGAGTTCTTGGCTCCTTCCAACAAAATCTTCACATCAAACAGCTCCTAATCACACAACTGTGCCTCAGACACCACTGCTTAAGTGCTGTGATTATAAAATCCTAGAAGGTTTTGGGTTGGAAGGGGGCTTGAAGACCAGCTCATTCCAACCCCCTTCCATGGGCAGGGACACCTTCTATTGTCCCAGGTTGCTCCAAGGGTCCTTTTCCAACGTGGCCTTGGACATTCCAGGGATGCAGGGGCAGCCACAGCTGCTCTGGGCACCCTGTGCCAGGGCCTGCCCACCCTCCCAGGGATCAATTCCTTCCCAGTATCCCATCCATCCCTGCCCTCTGGCACTGGGAAGCCATTCCCTGTGTCCTGTCCCTCCAGCCCTTGTCCCCAGTCCCTCTCCAGCTCTCCTGGAGCCCCTTCAGGCCCTGCAAGGGGCTCTGAGCTCTCCCTGGAGCCTTCTCCTCTCCAGGCTGGGAATTCCCAGCTCTCCCAGCCTGGCTCCAGAGCAGAGGAGCTCCAGCCCCCAGAGCACCTTCTATCATCTAATTATCATCAATAATCACACTTCTGAAGGGGTCAAGCTCCAACAGGAATTTCTAAGATCAGATCTGCCTTGCTCAGTTGGTTTCCTTTGGTTGGATCAGCTCTGGAAGAATCTGGACCTGGTGGCTCCCATCATGAATTGGCTGCTCACCCCATCCACATGAATTCTGGAAGGCTGCAATGTTTTCATATGTTCTGGGACAAGAAGAAGTTGGTTGTTCTGATATATAAAATTAGGAAACTCCTAAAAGGAAAGGTTTGATCGCTGGTTCAGCACAGAAACCAGCAGACACCCACGAACACTGACACCAACAGCCTCCCAAACACCAGCACCCTGCTTCATCAGCAACTGAATCGTGGCAGCAAACAGCCAAGAGCCCAAACACCACTGAGTTAAAAGACACGAAGCTGTGAAGTTCCTATCAGCAGAACTGCCATTAACCAGGAGGGACTCAATTCCAAGCCTTCAGCTCTTCGAGTCACCCTGATTGATCCCCTTTGTCTGGGAGCCTTGAGCCACTGCCTGGCAGGGATTTCACAGAGAGAATTCAGCTGCAAGATGGAATCAATACGCTGATCTCGTGCTTCCAGCCGCTTTGATCTGACAGCTGGAGATGTTCCAAGGTCGTTCCATCTGATTCTTGCAGGCTGCCTTGTTCCTGCTCCTGGGGAGATTCGTGTGTCCAGCAGCACCCCCAGTACTGACACTGATTAATGGTGGCTCCCACAGCTCTCGGTGCTGGCACGTGCAGAACAGCCCCAGAGGCTCTGACCAGGCACTAGGGAGGAGGGCACAGACTCACCAGATAACACAAATCACCTCCCTATCAGCACGGGATTAGAAGGTCATTTATTGCCAGAGTCTGCAAAGGGCTCAGGCACCAGCCAGGAGTGACCTCCGAGGATTGGGATTGTGCCACGTGGACTGTGTGATGCACGAGGAGCAGGCCTGACATCCCTCCCTCATTTTCTTAGCCATGTCATACTAGAGATTCACATCTTGTCCAAGGATTCTTCCAGAAAAGTCACATTTAAATCCCTGACTTCATCCTGGTGGTCATTTAGAACTTTCAAAGCATCAGCAATCAAGAAAAAAAAACCGAACCAATAAATATTTGCAAAGCAAAATAACCTTAAAAGTAATCAACACATCCTGCCTATTCAACTGGAAAGCTGCACTTGGCCTGTCCCAGCCCTCAGAAGCAGCCCTGGCTAAGAGATCCAACCTGCTGAAAGCCAGAGGTAAAGGGAGGAAGATGAGGAAAGCCTTCTGCTCACAACAGCAGATAAATCACAGTGTAATCCCAAAATTTCACCTGCTCTTTGCATGACTCCTTTCAGATCTGATTGAAGGATAAACCCCAGTGACACTACAATTTTCTTTCATAGATAAGCTCACCTCAAAATCTTCACTGGAATTATTTTGCTTGGAAAAAAAAAAAAACCAACCCAAGGCACCCAGAGGAAAAGCATTGCTAAGAACAATATACTGAATTATGAATGCCTCAAAACCATTTTTAGATTTGCATTTAAAAAGAAGCCCCAAAAGGAAGATGCACAGAGTTGACTTAAAATTATCTGCATGAGCCAGTAAGAATATTTTTAGGTATGTCGTTCCCAGTACTGGAAACAGAAATTCTGTATTAAAGTGATTAAAGCAGCTTCTCTAAAAAATAATAAAAACATCCCTCACCCTCCTCTCCTCCTCACTGTCAAACTATGGAAATTTCACCTGGTTTCCTCAAAGCAAGAAACCAAACTCATTCATTATCCGAAGGCGCTGACAGAGGCAGCAGATTGCATTCATCCAAGGAACTCTCAGTAAGGTGAAGTTTATCCCAGTCACAGTGAGGAACTCGGAGGATGGAATCCAGTCTAGCCCCAGGGAGCAGAGGCAAAAGCCACAGTTGAGGAGGCTTTAATTAAAGGGTTTTTTTCCCCTGATTTTTTTTTCCCCTATTGATCCCACTCCTGTTCTGCTGTCAAACCTATTTTATTCTATTTCTTTCCTGACGGGAGATAAGATCAGACCAAAGGATCACCTGAGCCAATTCCTTACAGCTTTAAGTCCTCAATAAATTAAAGAAAAATAAATCAAGAAAAAATCAAATCAGTAAAAAGCCTGTAAAAGATACACTTTCTTGAAATCCATACATAGACTCCTTTAAATAGTAGAAACAAAATGGTTCAAACAGCCCCTTTTAAGATCATTTATTCCCAGTTTAGTTAATGATCTAGGTTATAAATTATTCTGTCATCCTATTATACAGATGTGCTTCTTTAAGAAGGAATTTAAGATTCTGTTGAGGAAGTTAATGTAGAATATCCAGAGAGTTACAGGGAAATAAGACTCAGAAAAACATGGAACAGTTCAGGTTTGTTCTATATCATTTCTGTAATTCAAGAGATGCTCCATCATTTTCTACCTTAAATATATCTCCTTTCATTCCTCCCAGAGAAAACTCACCTTGATTTTAGCTGATCCTGGGTTTGATACTCATCCCGAGCAGAACAAACAATGGCCTAGAGCTCGTGGCAGAGATCAAACACGGAGATCAGGCAGCGGAAATTAAAGCAGCGACAGCGAATGCAGCAGCTTCGGAGGGAGCACAGGGAGCATCCTCTGAACACAACTCCCTTCAACACAATTCCTGCACTTTTATTCCTTATATATTATATATTATAATTATGGTTTATTATTATAATTATGTTTTATTCCTTATATACATATACACATTTATTTTAGCGGCCACTCCTCTGACGAAGGGCATTTGCAGCTGCATTGCTGCCCACAGAACATGGCCAGTGAGGATCTGCACACAATGTGCCAATGCTAAATATCTAGGTATTTCTCTACCTAGTTCAGGTAGAGAACACGTTCAGGACACGTTTTGGTGCATAAGGATACTTTTAAAATGCAAAAAAATGAATCACAGAACTATTTTGGCTGGGAAAGTCCTCCAAGATCATGGAGTCCAACCATTCCCCCAGCACTGCCAAGGACATCACCAACCCATGGCCCCAAGTGCTGCATTCACAGGGCTTTAAATCCCTCCAGGAATGGGGATCCAGCAGCTCTCACAGGGCTACAAAAGAACACCCACACAGCAAACCTCAGCCCCAAAATAAGTCAAAGCCCTCCAAGAACTTACACACAGGCTGCAGAACTGCTCCAACCTGCTCTGAACCTCCTCCACTTAAAAACAGCCACAAGGATGCTGCTGGCAGCAGTTTGTCCATGCTTGTTGGGAAACGGAGGACAGACAGCAGAACAACCACCTCCAAAAGGAGTTTTTGGCAGTTTATTTGTGGAGGTTTTATGGCATCCTACCTCGAAGAGGAACTCTAGAAAGGCAGACACAATCAATAACAATGTCAAACAACTGCAGTTGGCCTTTTTAGACCAATGAATCCCTGCCAATCCTTCATTTCTTTTCAGGTCACCACCACAACAAAGCTTTTATTTTGCCTTTTAATTAAAAGCACTATTGAAAACTGTTTGATATAGCCCTGGATCAATTACTTTGGCTTCAGGGATTGCTGGCAGCCTGGAGCTCACAATTGGAGAATCGCTGGCCTGGACCCACAGAGCAGAGGAGAAAATACAGAAATTCAGGGACTGGAAGGGGAGGATTCCCAGAGTCCAATTCCATTCCCAGAGCAGCCTCTGGTGAAGTACAGGGAAAGGTGGACTTGGCCTTTCCCTGTTTTCCATTTCCATAACTCCTCACAGCCATCACCACAGTTATTCAAAGACCATTTAGAGCAGAAACAATCAAAATTAAAAACTCTACAGAAACCAACCAGAGAACATGAGAGACTTTTGGAAGTTCAAGGTAATCCTGAAGCACATGGATACCCTGGAAGTGTCCAAGGCCAAGCTGAGTGGGGCTTGGAGCAGCCTGGGACAGTGGAAGATGTCCCTGCCCATCCCTGGGGATGGGACTGGATGGGCTTTGAGGTCCCTTCCAACCCAAACCACTCTGAGATTCTGAGATTCATGGGAGAGTGTTGAGCCTCTTAAAATTAATTTATTTTGTTAAAACAGAGGTTTTAACCCCTTTCCAGATGATCAGTAATAGCACTGTCCCAGTGCTCCACACAAAATGGGGGTGAATTAAATGAGATGCAACATTTGATCAATGAAGCAGTGGAATAATCAAACTGGCCTCTTTCCTCTGCCCTCTATACAAAGCCCTGAGGATTTTAAAGTACTGAGAGATCCTGAACGAAATGTTGATTATTTGCTCATTATAAATTCAATTCCCTCAGTCCTCACAAAGATTTTGTCTGGACTGGACTTTTCAAGGCAAGATGAGACAGTTTTATTAGAGCTGAAGGTGGAGAGATGAGTTTTACTCATTCAGTGAAGCAAGAAATGGCACAGCCAGAATTTTGCTGCCGAGGAAACTTCCATTTTCTTTTTACCCTGTGACAATCAGGTGCCTTGAACTTCGGTCAGCTCTTTGTGATGGGAGAATTTCTGAGCAAAACCTTTTAAAGCCTTAACATCCCAGCAATTCCCAGCAACTTCCCAAAGCAGAAAGTGTGACATCAGCCTTTAGCTCCTCAGCACTGGTAAAAAAAGCTGCATTTAGCAAACTGGAACAGACCCTAAGCCAGGGATAGGAGCCTAAATGGATGGTGGGAAGTGCATATGAATATTTATGAGTGTCTGGTGCAGAGCAGCAGGAAGGGAAGCATGGAGTGGAGTGAACTGGCATGATGCAACAGGGAATAACAAGGAACACACCTACCCAGCAGATGAACACACTGAAAGCTGTTCTGGGAATGGCTGGGATCATCTGCAGCTCGTTCCCACGTGCTGCAAGATCGGGGATACAAAGGAAGAAGCCAGGCCCTTTGCACAGGAGCACCATTTTAAACTCTAAGCATGTGAAAAGAGCTGCCTTGATCCTGCATTTCATATGCTTTTCCTCCCCAAGACAGAGGGTGTAAGTTGATTTTCCTAAGAGTTACACTAAAAAAATACCTGCTCTATTTGTTACAGCCCCAGGAAAACAGGGAAGTGCAGCTGCTCAGGGAAACATCCTCGAACAGCACCAGAGCTGTTTGTCACTCAGGAGGCCAAAATTCAGCCCTTCTCCCTGGCCATCACCAAAGGCTCATTTCTAATGGCTTCTAAAAGAAATTTCTAATATTCATTTCAAGCCATGCCAAAAAATTCAGTTTCACACACATTTGGGATCATGTTTAAAGACCTGCCCTTGCTACTGAGAAACAAATAGGAAAGAGAATTTTGTCACAACCCAGATGTCATCAGAGCAAAGGGGTTTTAGTTAAAGTCAGTCTCTCTGGGCAATAATCCATGGAAACAGGAGTTTTCATGCCTGCCCCTTCCTGTCAGGCACTTCCATCATTTACCAAAAGGGCCCAATTACTCCCTTATCTACAACAACCAGTAATCAAATGATTAACACTTCAGTAACTGCCTTATAAAAAGATGACTATGAAAATACGTGTTAGCCTGAAAAGCTCATTAATTCCCATTCATTCTTCTCTTTGGGTACCTCAGAGCACGTTCACAGTGGTGTTTTCCACAATAACTCATCCGAGACAGAAGGAAATGGAGGCTGATGCACTTTTCTGACCTAGAAAGTGTTTTTTCCCAGGGTGTTGCTGATGGCAGTGCCCAGCAAGGCCTGTAACTCCACTCCCCAAGGTTTCAGTCAAATTCAATGCAATGCAGGGATCAAGGATTTATTTTCTCTCTTTCCAAGAGATGCTTTTCAAAACCTACCCGTTCAAGCTGGTTCATGTCTTAAATTTGAAGTTCTCAGCCTTGCTTTAGATTACATGTCCATCTAGATAGAGACACACACTTGGGACTCAATCTAGCTGAACATTAGTCTCTGTAGGTAGGAATGCAGAGCTAGTTAAAGTTATTAAAAACCTGCTCTCTCTTTTCCTTAAATGAGAAAATTTTCATTTTATTCCTAATCTTGCAGTATATATTTTCCTGGTCTAATTCCTGCTGTACACTACTGCAGTTTGCTTCGTATATTTGCCAAGAGTTATCACAGAATGGGTTGAGCTGGAAAGGACCTTTAAAGATCATCGTGTCCAAGCTCCCTGCTGTGGTTTTCATCCTAAACAGCTCAGGTGAAACTTCCCTTCCTCAAGGGAACCTCAACAGTATTTCTGCCATTGCAAAAGATGTGAGCAGACAGTGACAAGTGGCAAAGTCCCTTGTTCCTCATGGTCACATCTCACCTGAAGGCTCATCCTCCCACTCAGACAGCTGAGCTGCCTCACTGGTATTTACTGGTCCATCTCCAACAGGCAGAGCAGCAATTCTCCCAAAGGATCCTTCCTTTTACACAACCATTCCCAGGCATACTATGTAAAAACCCAGGAGGATTTTACAGCTGACAGCTACATATTGAAGGACAACCAAATAAAAGCCTGGTCTGCCACTGATCCAAGTATTCAGTGCCATATGGATGTATTTTATGCAGTCCCTGGGCATTTTAAAACCAGCAAGAGAAGCAAAGAATTGTCACTTGTATTTAAAGCTCAGCAGTAGCTAAAGGGAACAGGAAGAGGCAGAAGAGAGTATTTTCTATTACCCATCTTTTTCTAAGGCAACATCAGGCTGTTTGCTGTCTTTAGGCAATTTAGAATCCTATTTTATTTAGCACTACAGTTTTTTCTCGAGGTAGATGCCAGTTAGTTTTACCTGGTATCTGTATTTCTCAGAAATAAACTAAGGCACACGTTAAGACTGCTCATGCCTGGCCCCAAGGTAGAAGGCACAGCCTGGACACTTAAAGCTTAAAAAAGCTCCCCTTTGCACTTCGGGATGTGAAAGGATCCCACAGATCAATAAAAATGTGTGGAGACTCATTACAAGTTTAATGACAAACTCAGAACTCCTTCCCGCTAAGCAAATCCTAATCAGCACTGGCAGAGTTGATAAAAGTAGAACAATATCTCTGATTATTAATGCACAGGCAAGATTTCCTTTGGGATCCGCACCAAGCCTTGTGACAGGGACAAAAATACCCGGTGATAAATAGCTTCATTAACTCTTGTGGGTTTTGTCAGTAATTAGCAAGACTCTTCCTCTCAAAATGGGAAATAAATGAAGGAGCACAAAGCAAACAAATCTTGTTCTGTTTGCTCAGCCACAGCCACAAAGAAATGAAACAGTAAAAACGGGTCAGCCTCTGGTTCTGTCTCAAAATCCCCCTTTGGAGGTTTTTTAAACTATTAAGGTGCACACTGAAAAGTTTTCATATGAAAACTGGAGTGGTTTTTACCATTGTAGAAAAGAATAAACAAGAGTCAAGCCCTCACTGCTGAATAGGAAGGAGCAGGTCTGTTAAATAGAATCATTCAATTACTCTGTCAATATAGCAAAATAAAGCCCCATGGAAATGTTACCTCCTAAGCACAGCTATAAAAATTCTTCTAAAAATCTAAGCCTTATGTTCTAGAGATGAAACCTCTTGTTTGCTTTTCTGCAGAGGAATTCCAAGCCAAGCCTGTAACATAACCAGCGCTATTTTCACAGTTTGAAAGGTTTCTAAAAGCAACAGAGCCAAAACGAGTGGCACAAGTGGAAGACCTCCAGGCAATCCCAGTTCTCCTCCCCCAGAATAACACCAAGCCCCTGGGAAGCCACACAATGCCACGTGAGGAGCCAGACTCCCAGTTCTCTGTTGGAGGGAACAGCTGTCACCTCTCATGCTCAGAGTGCTCAATCTCCCATCATTTCGTACAGAAGGGGCAAATATTCTGCCTAAATACAGCTGAAGGTAACTGAGGTCTGAAGAAGTAAACTCCTGCCCATTTCTGAATGCTGGGTGGGTTTTTTAAACTTAATTTAGGTTGAACTGGTGTGGAAGCCAGAAACTGTCTTCAACTTCCTATAGCCAAGCAAAGTAGGAATTTTGACTTGGAAGAGGAACAGCCTTGGAATCCTGTAAAGAGCTGTAACCAAAATGCTGCAATGGGGTGAATAAAACATGCACAGAAACACCTGGAACAATGGGGAACAGCAGGAGCAGGAAGGGAATCTCACAGTGTGGTAAATGTGGCTTCATTCAAATGACGAAGAACAAACCCAAGATAAGGTAACCAGAAGATCAAGATTTGCAGTAACTCCACAGATAAGGAAAACAAAAGAACAGGGAGACACAAGAATTTTGTCCAAGCCATAAGGGATGGGACAAAGTACCTAAAGGAAAGGTCCCAAACAGTTTTGACTCCTAAAAGGTACAGGACAAGTGTCACAAAAGCATGGAAAATCCTAAAGACACAATGAGCATCCAGCTGTGTCCATGTGTCACAGCATCTGGGCAGAACTCCCAGCACTTGGAGGACAGGGATCAGAGAGGATACTTGAGACCAACTCTACAGTGACTGTGAGGGAAATTCAGGTTTGGATGCCTTTCACTTCCATGTGGATGAGTTTAAAACCAACCAGAGAACAGGAATTGAGGATGATACACTCACATTTTCATGGGTATTAAACTTGGTTAATTAACTAAAGGGTACTCACAGGCCACCTTTACATTTCAAAGACTTCTGTGCAGTCTCTCATTATTTACCAGGAATGAAAAAAACCCTCCAAAATTTACAGACTCATGAGGATATTTTTTCACCTCAGCCTGAGGATTTTGCTTTCCTTTATATCTTACATAGTTAAATTTTTTAAAATACTTTCCAATGAGGCTTCAAATATTCTCCAAAGGACTTTATCTTTACTGCTCACGAAATGCCTCAGAACCCTCAGCCATAAACATTGGTAACACAAAGCAGCACTTTATGAAACTATCACAGCACTTGGAAATATTGTAAAGCACATCCCAGGGATCTTCTGACCAGGTGTGGATGACCATGGAGCTAAGGAAGAAGGAAGATTTAGTGGTCCAGAAGCCCATGTGACCACAGTCTTTACACAAAACTCCTCAGGAGCAAGGCACAGCGAGTGGAGGAAGGAGCTCTGAGCTGTGAGAATTCCAGGTGGACCTGACCAACAGCTCAGCTGGAAAGAGGAAGACATTCCATGCAGGAGATGTTACTGGGAAGCTGCACCTGCATCTCAGAAATGATTTTTTCTAAAGGTGATGAACAGCAGCAGCAGCAATTCCTGCAAAGTCACCTCTTCTGGACTCCTCACTCTGGTTTTAAACACTGGGCTTCATGCTGGGAAGATGTATTCCACAACTGGACTGGATCCCATCCTCAGTATTTAGCTAAGTTATATTTCTAAGTACATTTCTTGATAAAAAACACACTTAAGAGTAGATTTATGAGGCACAGGAGTTTGAGGAAGACTGGGGAAAGGAAGGAAGACAATGTTAGATCTTGGCTAGTGGCACCCTCTTCATTCCAGCTGCAGTTTAGTTGGGAATGGCTGCCTGCCCCTGAGCCAGAGTGTGAGCATTCACAAGACTCAGTTTAAAATCAAAGAATGAACAAATTTTATGCACCTCCAGTAGTACAGACAGGCACTGAGGAAAGCACGTGGAAAAGTGTAATAGGAAGTCCCACTGGAGAAAGATTAAATGTATTTCATATTCATTTCATGACATTTCAAGTCAGTGACTGGAAGTTAATTCAGGCTCCAAAACTCGGATGCTGAGGCAAAGCATGGCAGACTGTGGCACTGCACAGCTGCAGCTCCAGGGTCCTGCAAGTGGGAAGGGTTGAGCCATCACCAAGAGCTCAAGGGACCAGGTGACATTTACTATTTCCTTCTTCCCAAAACAGTCTGCTCATTATTGCCCCAGTAATGCTCCCAGCACCACTCTGGATAAACATTGTCTTAGTAACTCAATTGCTGGACAAAGTATCCATTTTGGATTGTGGTGTTTGAGTTGAAATTTCAGAACAGTTCAACTTTGTCCCAGGTTATCACAGCTCTGCAGTGAGCATAATGAGACAAATTAAAAGGTTTTAGAGACACCTCCAAATATTCTGTTTTATTCTTTTCTATTCTAGTCCAATTGCTTCTGACATAAAAAATTGACCTATCAAGTTTCAGAGCCCCAAACTGAAGTTTTATAATTGTCACGCAAGGGTGGCTCAGTATTAATTTTATATATGATGGCAGTTAAAACCCAAGAGGGTTAAGTCACTTTTTGAAACATCTACTGCTTCCAGGCTCTATCATTCCAACATTCCATTAAAAACCAGTGTAGGACTGTGCAAAAACTCACCAGCAGACCTTCAGTAATTAATCATTCATAAGATCCAATTTTTACCTCCCAGTTTTTATTTTTAAATACCTAATTATCTGCTCATAAAAGGCTTTAAAGATATAAAATGCTACAGATGGAGATCAAAAGTAATTAAGCCACTCTGGACAGATATTTCATCGGGAGGGTGGATCTGCTCTGCCAGGAGTGGTTCCAGGAAGTGCAAATTCTGCATGGGCAAAAAGAGGAGACAATAACTACTCCATCACCTGAAGCACAAGAGATCCCTTCAAATGATTTCCAGATCTTACAGCCACTTTAAGTTCTCAATTGAAGTTAGAAGCTAAATGCTACCAAACCATTTTGGAAAGAAGGAGCAGCCATTGAAAACGTAATTATGAAAGTCTGGTTTAAATATCTTTAACACAGAATTTGTTCCCATAACAAACCATATTCATGGGGAGTTTAGACAGAAATCTGCATAAAAATCCTCAAACAGAACAAGGTTTTCCAAAGCAACTTTTGTTTAATAAACTGCAAATGATAGGCTAATGCCTATCATTTAATGCATATCATCTAATATGGAAATGCTCTCCTGGATTGCTCAGAGTTCTATTCCTGAGGCAGGAGGAGAGAGGCAGCAGAGAGCAGCAGGGATAAAGCTGGCAGCCAGCTGAGGATGCATTTCTGAAGGGAAACATTCCCTGCTTTGAGCACTGAGCAGTGTCCCAATGCAAGCTAAACCTGCAGGTGCCAGCATCCAGCTGAGGGAATCCAGGCATCGCTTCCCTGGATCACATGCCAAAGGGAGCCCTTGGAACAAGCTCCTGCTCTCTTCCCAAAGATGTTCTGCCCTTGAAAGCACAACGAGCAATGCTAAGTCAGCCATTTCCAGTGAGGAATTAGAGAAGTTTCAGGAGACCTATTAAAATGCAAGGNGAGAAAAGGAAAAGAAGACAAAAAGGAGAAGGATAAAAAGAAGAAAAGGAAGAAGGAGGAGGAGAGAAAGAGAAAAATGAAGAATGAGGAGGAGAAAAGGAAGGGAAGAAGGGGAAGAGAGCTCCATATAGCATCATTCTCAGTGATTCCATCTTATTCCCACAACCTACCATCTCCTGGGCAGTGCTGGAAGAGCTAAGACCTGCTCTCTGCCCTTTCCACACAGGAGGTGCAGAACAGCTTCCACAGGAGCTCCCTCAAACTCATTCTCCAGGCAGACACACGGGAAAGTGTTTCTTCAGAAGGGAGCTTGGACAAGATCCTAAAATAATCCTGATTTAAGGTCGATGTGCTCTGGCTTCTGAAGAGGCAGCTTGTAGGGAAAAAGCTGCCCAGAGTACATTCATTAAGCAGAGCTCTCCTCCAGGCATGTGCTGATCCGAGCTGACAGGGATGGCTGTGCAGAACACCTGGGGACTGGTGTGAAAATAACCACAGAAAATAACACACACATGGAGGGTTTGTCCACATGATGCAACTCCCCAGCAAGGCAGAGCGAGAACAGCTGGTGTGGAATACAGGACATGGACACCATGGTGTGTGCAAGGGCAGCACAGAATCCTGGGGTTTCATACCAATAAAACCCCAACCACAACTTTTTATCAACAGAAACCCAAACCGTGTAGAAACTGAGACCAGCACAGCTGAAGGAGCTGCAGGCTCTGAGCTCCTCAGACACTCTGTGGGTTCAGGCAGCACATGGTTACAAGTCCCTGATATTAAGGAGTCAAGGGAAGCACATCCTGACACCACACTGCCTGTTCTCCTTCACACCTCTGCTCTGGGGCAGGACAGAGGCCACCAGACCCTCGATGCTCTTGCTGCCTGCACTGCCTGGGCTGCAAGCTAAGAACACCAAGCTTAAAGGATGTTAAACCATTACAACAACCTCCAGCTTTTCAATGGGAAACTTTTCCTCTAAAATGTTCCTCTTTTCCTCTAAAAGCTTCCTAACTCAGACACTGACCTCTTCATACGGAGTTTCAGCCAGCTGACAATAAACTTGTTCCTTTCCAGCTGTGCTTCACAAATGCCTTGGGAAGAGGCCACAGAGACTGGAGGAGCTGTAAGCTCAAGGTTTGATATTCATCTCTAAGAATTTTAAAAATAAAAATAGCTAGCGTTTAAAAGGTAGAAATTTGGCTCCAAACAGTAAGTGGAACAAGTTTTGTTGGGTGTTTTATTCTGATCTTTTCCAGATAAAAGGATATCTCAAAGAGAATTGTAGGGTTCAACTACAGAAAAAAAATGAAGTGGTTATATGAGAAATTGGGTTTGGAGAAGAAAATTCTTCAGAGAAGAATTGTCTACACTCCAACTGAGATACAGTATCTTGAAATAAATATTCTCCAGCAGTATTTTCCAGAAGAACAATTCCTTCATATTAAAGACATATACTAGTTAGGTTCCTATTTAATTGTAATATTTACCCCCTAAGACTTGTTTCTAACTCAAGCAATTCCTCATAGAAATGCACACAGAAAGTATTTTGGGTTCTTCGGGCTGCCCTACCTAAAACACAGCTTTAAGTGCACCAGAGGCTTGGCTCTGCACTCAGGTTTTTAGGTAAGCAGCTGAGAAGCATCAAACCCAGGGAAAATCATGGAGCTGTTTTGAGACATCTTAAAAACACCTCATGTAGGACACTTCTTCTCCTCCTCCACTTTCCAAAAAGTAAAGCTAAAAAGCCTTTGCTCTTCCTGGGATCTGGAACCAGGCAGACAAAGCCAGATCTCAAATCTCTGCCCCGCTCTCAGCCGTGCAAGGCTTGCATAGACTAAACAACCATTTAAAACATCAGCCATACAATTCCCCAGGGAAATTTTTCTCTGGATGGCAGGATTGCAGGATTTACTGGAAGGAATGTGTAGTAATTCACAAGGTTCCTTTTGAGTTTCTTAATCTTGCATTTTTAAGCGAAAATGTAAAATTCTTAAGGCCAAGGAATTTATTTTTAACTGTAAATTACTCACTGTGACAGTACAGAGCACACTAAGCCTAGAAACAGAGGCAACCTATGAGCCCTTTGCATTTCACGAGAGAGGGGGGAAATATTTTAACACCAAACCAGCTGATGAGTCAAGATTGGAAAAGCTTTTTTCACTGGGAAAAGCTTGTTTCAAGTCTGCTGTTGCACTACAGCATCCAAATAAAGAGGTCAATTTTATGGGACACAAGCGTTTGATCTGCCTGCTGCTTCTGTAGTGTCAGGGAAAAAAAAAAAAAAAAAGCCATCTTCCTCCCCAAGTCATATTGTGGTTTAAGAGCAACTGAAAAGAAAAAAAAGTGGAAGAGAATTATAGCCACGATTGTACAGTGGTGGATAAAAGTCACTCTGATGACTGTCCAGTGAAAAAAGTCCAAATATAACTCAGCAAAAAAAAATGGGAAGAACAGAAAGAATAGGAACATAATTACGATTTGAATACATAAATATTTAATATTAAGAGGCAGCTGGAAAAGCTGAGAAGAAATTGTAAGAACTGGTGAGCAAGTCTGGAAGTGAGGGATTGGAATAGACCAACCTTGTGGAAACCTCTTTGTAAAGCACTCCAAGGTCAGGAAATAAAGGAGAAAAAAAAAAGGTTGGGATTTCCTTGTGATGATACTCCAACAGCTACTCCTCCAGCTGTGGCCAGCTGCTCTGCTGAAGGATTTGCCTCCAGCTTTATCCCAACCAGCAGCACCAGCTCAGCTCCAAGTCATCCTGGGCTTTATGTGGACAAAAGTGATTTTTCACCCACTTTGAGTGAGCCAAGGACAAAATGCCCAAAACCTGCTCCAAGACAAGACAAAGAAAGCAGCAAACCTCTAGCATGAAGAGCTGGCTACTTGGCGACACAAGTCAAAAAGGAATCTTTGAAAGAGAATGTTCTCCATCTTCTCCACCACCTCACACACCCACTGGGTGATTCCAACGCCCAGCCAGTTCAGATTGCTCTGCTAAGCCTTCCTTCCATCAGGCCATTCAAAAAAATCCTCCTGTCACTGACACCACAGCCAATTCTGTACCAGCAGACGAGGACAGGAATGAGTATTTTCTACTTCCAGAAAAGGCAACATCTCCATTAAAAAAAAGGAAGCTGAATAGAAATACTCCTGCATTCACATTAATCCAGTGCTGTCTGCCCACTCCTGTGCAGCTCCAGAGCCTCTGCAGGGCCAAAGTCCCAGCCTGTTAACAGGAATTCTCTCTTCCCAACTCCAGCAGCAGCTACCTACACCCCTTGGCAAAGATCACACTGACAGGGATCTTGTCAATCCTGCATCAGTCACTGCTTGGAGCTTTGCCATGGATGCTGCACCCTCCAAGGGCCCCTCTCCTTTTAGCTACACATCTATTCCAGCTTTAATCCCCCTTCTCTTTGTGTTGCACAGATCAAGAACATTATGAAAATTAACTTGCTGTAACTCAAACCTAGACAGGGGCATGGACAGGAAGCACAGCAGGAAGCATTTAGTGGAATGGAATAAACTGGCCCCTGCATTAATTACAGAAATGCTGGAGTGGGTCGGTTTTTTTCTGCAGCAATTGCTGATTGCTCCTGAAGAAGCAAACCATTAAAGAAAAGTCACTTAGCAGGATAAATGGCACTCATCTGTATGGTGCAAATGTTAATAGCACAGAGGTTTAAAGAGTCACAATTCAAGACAGAAAAAAGGCCAACTGAAAGGTAAGATGTTTTCTCATTAGCAGGTTTAGCTGCCCTTCCTGGTTCTGGCCATGTCTGAACACCCAATACTGCTCATCAATACTGCTCCAGTATTTCTTCCCAACTCTTTCAATTCTGGGAAAAAATCCTTTAAAGCAAAGCCTTGATTCTGTGTGTTGGTAACACCTACACGTGTCTGGATGAGAGAACACTACGAGCCTGCGAATCTCGGAATAGCTGGGTGGCATCTCCAGGGGATACTGGCAGCTACTCAACACATGGAGACTCTTCCAAGTCAGCCCCAAAATCCCTGCTCATTAAAATGGAAGCAGCTGCCATGGGTGACATCAGCGTGTGCCTTGTGCTCAGCCAGGCACAAGTAGGCATGGAAGAAGCCCAGGTCAAGCAGGATTTGCTCCTGGAGTTCCCAGTTAGACTCCAGAGCAGCAAAGGGTGGCATTTCCAACCCTGGTCTCTGTGACAGGACTAAAGGAAGAAGTGACAGCAGGGACAAAAATGTCCTAGGAGAAGGAAAGGGCCTTTGAGAACATCCTCTCTTTAACTGGTTCTAATCACTATCAAGAACCTCAAAGATTTTGTGTTTGGCTTCATAAAAACACTTCAAAAGTCAAACTCCAAGACATCCCAGGATGTGTTCCCTCAGCTTCCCATGTGCATGCTGTGACTAAACCAGCTAGGATCACCCTGGGATGCCACAATCCAAGGGACTGGGAAAACCTCTTGCCTGGCACCCTGGCAGCACAGACCCATCCTGGTTTATAGCGATCCAGCAGAAAGGACATGCAAACCGGGAACAAGAAAAGGGAAGTTACGCCCTCACTCTAAGAAGTCAAATTAATTAAATGCACTATTGTGCTGGACAGCTGAATAAGGACTTATTTCCCAAGTGGAAGGCTGAACTTCTTTGTACCAGACCCAACAGGAGGCAGCTAGAAGCAAGCAAGGAGCTTGACAACTCGCAGCTCATATCACATTTATTCACATTTAGTTTCACATAATATTTGCTACCCCGATTACCTTTATCTTTTTTCATTGTCATGCACTAGGCTTCATTTGGATAAGGGTTAAATAGTACTGAGATACAAAAGAAAGTAATTTTTTCCAGTTAATATCACTCATGTATTCCAGGACATGGTTTGAACATAAAAGGAAAATATCTGACATAAAATAATTGATGGAATTGTTCACTGTCCCTGGGCCTTTCATTATATTAGAGCCAGAAGAGTTGGGTTTATGCTGAAGGGAAAACAAAGAATTCATTTAGCTTTTCAACTTTGTGTGAGCTCAGTAAATAAATCAAGCAAAGAGACCTGAAAAATTTGACTTTCACTGCAAGTCCACATTTTGCCTGCTGTTTGTTTTCCAAGACACACATTTTTCACTTGAACTACTTCCATAAATAATTTATATTAATGTGTCAAACCCATCATCATTTTGATGGTATCTGTTAATTTTCAAAATAGTGCTTTTATAGAAGCTCAGGAGCATCAGGGTTGGAAAAGACCTCCAAGTTCATGAAGTCTTTGATCAGCCGAGGGCTGGACACAATAATCTTGGAGGTCTTTTCCCTGTTCCATACCAGGAGAGATGCATCAGCATTTCCACATCTGTTCAGAAACATTCATGGATGACAAGGTTACTGTTCTTACAGGTTACAGGTCTCATAGGTAAATTTTGGAGGTTAACTTGAAAAATCTGATGGTGTTCATGTCAAGACAGCGAAGTGTGCTTTTTTCTGAGCCACGTTTCAAAGCACTGAAGGGTTTAGCTGGTGTGTTTTGGTTGATTGGTTTGGGGGTTTATAATCATGAGTGTACACAACAGGTACTTGTATACGCATGAAAACAACAAAATGCCTTTAAACATCTGGACTAAATTAGCAGGTAACTAAAAAGCAGCTATTTCCTCACAGACTGATTACAGAAGACAGATTTTTAACCATCACTGAAGCTGAGAAAAATAGCTGTTGGCTCTGATAATTCCCAAATGCCACATCATCTGTTAAGGTAGCCTCATCTGAGTTTCCCTGCCTTTGCTTCTTCATTAGTCCCACTTACAGCTCCAGCAAAAGCCTTCAGACATCTGCTCTGCAGAACCTGGATCCAGTGCTGGGTACCACCACCACCCCAAAAGCTGCAGACAGAAAATCCATTATGGTACATCAAGGGAAAAGATGATCATTTCCTTCCAAATCACAAATTATTTCTGAGATGCAGAGAGAAAAGCACAGCAGAGTGCAGAAAGGCACAGCTATTCCTCCTTTCAAGAACAGACACAGCTCCTTCAGAGGCTTCCACAAATAGACAGGGATCAAAAGGCACCATGAGAACAGGCACCACAAAACACTGATGTCTTTTTCTCTGTGCTTCTTCCACACGTTGCTGTAGGAAGGGATTCTTCAGAGATGGAGAAGAGAAAGAAGAGAAATGGTGGAGTTCAAGATCTTTAGGACAGCAAGGAAGGATCAGACACCAAATGCATTGCACTGTGAAAGAACCCCAGAATGGCTTGGGTGGGAAGGGACCTGTCACGAACCAAGATGTTGATCCCATGACTGACCCCTGAAGAACACAGGTGAAGACTGAATACCTCAGCCTTCTCCATATCCTGGGTAACCAGGCCTCTTGTTTCCTTCTGGAGCGACCCCACACTTTTCCTGGTCTTCCTGTATCGCTTCAGCAGCTTTTCTTGTTGCCCTTGATGACTGGCCAGATTTAATTCTATCAGGGCTTTAGCTTTCCTAACTTCATCTCTGGCTGCTCAGATAATTTCTCTGCATTCCTCCCAGGCTACCTGTCCCCACTTCCACCCCATGCAGGCTTTTCCATTTTGGGTTTGAGGTTTTCCATGAGTTCCTTGTTCATCCATGCAGGCCTCCTGGTGTTCCTGCCTCATTTCCCCTTTGTGGGGATGCATTGCTGATATTCCACTTCCAGATGTGAAGCCCAAGTTTCATAACTCATGGAAAATGCATATAGTCCAAACAGAACCCCAAATATCTGAAAGCCCAGCCACAGGATAACCACAATGTTAGGAAATTAATTGGAGGGAAGGGAATAAGCTTTTCAACCACCAGTGCAACAAGGTAATAGCTCTCTGGGGTTTGTAAAGCTGAGGATTCCTTAGAAACAAGGGAGTTTTAGGAAGCCCAGGGATGAGAGTGAGCAGCGTTACACCAGTCTCATGTTACACACGAAGCACCTGCAGCTCCCCAGTTATCTAATGAGACACATCACACTGCTCAGCAGTGCCTGTACCAACATCATTATGCAACAGAACAGCTCATTAGTGCTTTCCAAACAGTTATATTTCAAAAGTTATTACACTGCACTTATCAGTGGGTTTTCAATATTAAAAATCTCAGCTCCTGATTAAAAAAAAAACACAAAACGCAAGTGGTTCCAATTTCCTTCAAGATCTCATGCAGAAGTGCCAGCACAGAGAGACAAGAGGGAGTTCTTTTGCTTTCTGTACGTGTTGGTGCCCCTCAGACCTGCTTGCCAATGAAAGCTGCAGTAGAAACTCACGTGACAAACAAATATTTCTGTTGCGGTGCCCCAGCATTCAGTTCTGCCCACTCAATAAAAAAAAATTCCATTTATTAAGAACTAGAGGTGTTCCTATGCAAAGCAGGACTGAAGAGGCTATTAATGTTTGAATGTCTATCATACCTAATGCAAGCTACCTCAATGTAGGTGATGTGTCCACTCCCTGATGTGACCCAGAAATCAGAATTCCTTAAACTTGAGGTATTAGGACTGATGAAAATCACCTGATAAAACCAGATCAAAGGCAGTAAGAAACATACTTCCCCACACACAAGAGCTCTATCTAATCCCTCAGCACAGAGCTCTCCCTGCCTTTTCAGAAAAGATTAGCATTTTTAAAACTGCTAAACTCTGTATAATCTTCAATCATTGAGAAAAGTAATTCAATTAAGGAGAGTGCTGGTGAAGTTGCCTTCTTGCTAGCCAGCCAATGCTGTATCCCTGTACAAGTTTAAAAAAATAGAGATGGAAAGAGAGGAGAAGATTCTTCTGGCTGGGCACGGATGATGTTGCAGGCTCGTGATGCACCCACAGCACATGCAGCAAGTCCCCAGGCTGGGACTGGGAGGGGCATGGGGGACACAAACCCCAGAAAGAAGGAGATTTTGGGGATTAAAGAGCAAAGAAAATCAGCATTTTAGCATGGGAAAGAGCATCTGCAGCTAGTGATGAATAGCACGAGGCAGAGCCACTGCAGTCCATGAGAATGCTGAATGATATGGCACTGAACTCCCACAATATGGCTGAGGAGAGCGGAGAAAACCACACACTGCATCCACTGTGCAGTCCCACTTTCAAATGGAAATAGAACACCCAGGGATGCTTCCAGATCTCCCATGGAAGGGCTACAAAGCCTGCCCAGTAAGGAACTGCAATTTAGATTTCCTCAGCTACAAGACACACATTTATAGGCGAGGCTGTGTACAGTCAGCACAGGTCTGCCATCAGCCAGCTCTGGATGCTGAGGCAGCTAATGGCCATCTCAGCCCTTTGTACCATTTCATTCGTCATCCTGAAGTCCCTGGATGGAAATGAACCCAGAGCACTCAGCCTCCCCACCAGCAGCAAGAGGATATCTTTAATTATGGCCTTCCAACAGGGCAGAGAACCTTTCAGCTAAACAGGAAGCCAATGCAGCAATCCAGCGCAACAGTTGTACAAAGATCTCATGGGTTATGAAAGCTGCTATCCTAAAAACTTTTATTTCTGCATCTCCCTTAACCTTCCAGACAAAGAACAACAAGGTGTGAGCAGAGCCTGCTCCAGCTCCCTTTTTGCAACACCACATTCTTCCGCAGTTTTCCCCAAATATTATGAGGGCATTTTTTTCCTCCAGGAACCACTTGGAAGGAGGGCTCTGCATCTTTTCGGCAGGAAAAGAAAAAAAAAAAAAATCACAGGGAATGACATCATGACAGAGACATCTGAAGAGCTTCAATCCAGGAAGGGACGTGTCTCCATCAGAGGCAGACTCACGGAGCCGTGTCGGAGCATGCCCACGCTGCAGCACCCGCGGGATGCGCGGACACGGAGCCGGCACGGAGTCATCGCCCAGCATCCCAGACAAAGGCAGGGCTGGAGCCCACCCTGCAGCTGCCAGCCCGGCCCTGGATTCATTCAGCTCCCACCCAGCCCTAAGCCCCCCTAAGAGGCAGCAGTTGCAGGGCTGGGAATATTCAGGCAGGACGATTTCGCTGTGCTATACCCAAAGAATCCCTTCTCTCCTCCCCAGGTTTGATGCTATGACTGGGAATTATTTAAAACCTTCCAGTATAAAAACAGATGATTAGCTGAGAAGGGAAAAAAATTCCTGGAGGAAGCAGATATCTGACGTTATGTCTGCTAGAAGAGACAAGAAATCCACGTGTAAACGAAGAGCTGCTGAGATTTAAGATCTGCACCAGGTGCCACAACCTTCCATGGAGGTATTTGAAAAGCCTCACGCTATTGAAGCTCAGAAATACAGGTACACAAGCCAAGGGTTTTGCAAATGCATTGCTAATATTTCACATTCCCATTATCAAATACCTGGAAAAAAAACCAATCGAACAAAAAACCAAAAAAAAAAATCCCAGCATTTTCTACACATGACCCTCATCCAAAATCCTCATAAAATGGCTGGCCAAATAGCACCTTACCAAGCAGATCAGGTGACTTACCCAAAAAATAATAAATAATCAAGTTGAACTCGTGCTCCCCAAATCCCTGATAGGAGAAGAGCTGTTTCAACCCCAAAACCACAAAATAAAAAGAGAATGATCCAAGGAACAGACTAAAGGAAATTGACAAGGTACAGGTAAATAATTTCAACAGCAGCCTTATCACCAAGCTCAGCCACATCTGAGTGAGGGAACACCAACATACAAATAATTTGGCAAAAAAAAAAGCAAACTAGTGTTTCATCATCTCCTACCACAGGGACCAAAGGTGGCTGAGGGAGCAAATACCCCGCCCTGAGACAGAAAATATTTTGCACCTATTCATTATGTCAAAGATCGCTCAGTATCTATCCAGGATTACACAAAGCATCTCATAAAGGAGCTTTCTTATTTTTTTTTTCAGAAAACTCTTCCAAGGGAAAGATTTGGAATGCAGTATTGGAGATAGAGGCCTTCCGCTGAAGAAGGAGGAGACATTGTTTAGGTTGGGTTGTTTTTTTTTTTTTTCATTCCAAAGACAGGGAAGAAAACCTCATTGACTGAATTAAATATTCAGAGCGTCGCTCTGCCAAGACATAACTCCATTATGGAAAAACGCTGTATTTACACAGAAAACACCGCGGATTGAGACTCCTGCCCCCCAAAAACCAGAAGAGATGGGATCGAATGAATCAGCAACTGTTTCTGGAGATGGGCTTTGGTGGGTGGGGGGCTTAACCAGAGCTGAACCCCGCGGACCCCCACGAGGCTGGGTGGGTGCCGGGGAAACGAGGAGGGACTCTCATAGGAGGGGGGTGTCGGGAAGGGTGAGGACAGGGATCCCCCAAGACCTCCATAAGGGTGGGTGGGTGTCGGGGGAATTGAGGAGGGGGATCCCATCAGACCCCACGAGGGTGCCCGGGTGTCAGGGACCCTCGCGAGGCTGTCGGGGAGGATGAGGAGGGGGTCCTGTCGTGTCCCCACGAGGGCGGGCGAGTGTCGGGGGGGGGGGCCCGCCCCGCTGCCGGCGGTGGCTCACCGCTCTGCTCGCCCAGGAACACCAGCTTGAATTTCCGCAGCGGGTTCCCGAAGTCCCCGCCCGACGACATGATGGAGGAGCCGCCGCCGCCGCCCCGCGCTCGCTCCGCTCCCCGCGGCGGCACCCGCGACCGCTCCCGCTGCTTTCCGCCTCCGCCTCCTCCTGCTTCTCCTCGTCCTCCTCCTCCTCCCCGGCGAAGGCTGCGAGCCCCGGTGAGGTGCCGGTGTCGGTGCCGGTGCCGCCGCTTCGCCCCCCCCTCGCTCCCGGAGCCGGCGCTCCGCCCGCCCTGCGCACGCGCTATGGGCGCTTCCCTCTCCTACAGACCGGGAATGGTTTGGGTTGGGAGGGACGAGGAGAATCATCCAGTTCCACCCCCTGCCGTGGGCAGGGACACCTTCCACCAGAACAGGGTGCTCCCAGCCCTGTCCAGCCTGGCATTGGACATTTACAGGGATCCAGGAGTAGCCACGGCTTCTCTGGGCACCCTGTGCCAGGGCCTCTGCAGCCTCACGTACTCAACATCAGTGTAAGGGCTGAAAGATATATCCAGCCCACACGGGCGTGAGGGAGGAACCAGCAAAGTCCTCAAAACCAAAGGTTTAATCCTAAACTGATACAGATATTCCTTTAAAGGAGCATCTCCGGCGAGCAGATGCCACAGCAGGGTGATGTTTCCCGGGAAGGTCAGTGATCTCCACCATCATCCTTTGACAGTGGCTCAGGGCCAAATCTTTCCCTTCCACTATTTTTTGCCCATTTTTCCCTATTCTGCCCTCGACGTTCAGTGGTTTAGGAGGTTCCCAGGTGCATCGTGGTCCCTCCTGTTTAAACCTTGGCTGGGAGATTGTTCCAGAGCATCTCTGCTCTGACAGGAAAATGGCATCTGCTGCATGTTTAGTTTTGAAAGCCTTTCTATTTTTGATTGTTTCATTTATACTCCCTCAGTGTGATTAACTGCTTCTCTAAGGGTTGTTGTTGGTTTTTTTTCCCCCAGGCCTTGAAGTGCAAGTGAACTAAAAGAGGAGAACATGTATTTAATCAGGTGATTAAATTTAAACAAATTTTAATAGATATGAACAGAATCTCTCATCCAGCTCCACACCCAGCATCTGGGAGTGCTTCCACACTGGTTGTGTGGCTGCTCTCCTGCACTGCAAAGAAAGGGAATCCAGAATAGCAGAGATTGGTCTGACATGATTTCAAATATTAAATACTGATATTTTTCTTGTTTATGTGTCAGGGTGCATTCCAGGATCTTCCCTGCAGGTCCCAGGGAAAAGAACAGCTGAAGGCAGAGGAGGAGACACGTGAAACAGAGGTTTTCTTCTAAGCTCTATTTGAACACTTTTTGATTGTTTTCATCACTGGATGAGTCTGAAAAGAAGTGGAGGCAAATGAAAGCTTTAAAGAGGAGGAAAAGCTTCCTTGAGTTTTTTTAGTGTGGTACAGAAAAAGGAAGTCATCGAGTCACCTCAGCTTCTCCGTCTTAATGTCACCAAAAGGTTTGGAAGTTGTGCTCCTGCAACAAGGATTTGGCTCCCTGGCTGTGAAACTATGCAAAAGGCAAAGAAAGGGACATTCCAGTTGGAAATAAGGGCTGTGTCCTAACAGAGAGAGTACTCAGCCACCAGAACAAGCTGCCAAGACCAGCACCATCGTTGTATCCAGGGAAAATCGAGAGCAGGAGGCTTTGTGAGAAAGATGCTTTCACGGAGAGAGGAGTGATCTGCTTCCATAAAGTCATAAGTCACGGGAAACCTATTGACTGCGACATGCAAGAGACTGATTTCTGTGATTTAACAGAATTTTGGCATTAAAATGTATCCATCTATGATAGATGTCAGAGATATTCCTCAGTGGAGAGATGAACTCGTTCCTCATGGAGATACAGAGGACAACAAGTCATTGGAGGGGAATCCCTGTTACTGCTGTACCCCAAACTCAGCCTGGGGCAATGCCCCCTCCTCAGCCACCTTTTGTAGGTGGACGAAAGATGAGTCCCCAGGAGGGGCAGAGGGAATTAAAGGGTGCAGTCCCACTCCATGGGCACACAGCATTGGAATAAGGGCATGGAATAAGGAGTCATCCTGAACCTGCTTGTAATCGTGGTGCTCATCACAGCTTCCCCTGCAAATTCAGAACCAGCCAGTCCCCTCCAGTCACAGCAGCCCCTCCTCAATTTCCTGTGGGGCTTCAAAGATCATGGGAGGAGAAGCCCAGGTTTCCTGGAGTGGGAGTGCCAGCCTTAACCTAGCTCTGACTCCCGCAGTGCTGCTTAGTCAAGCGTCATTCCCAGGTTGGCCCTGCCTGGGGCTTACCAGGTGGGATCAAAGGGCAGGATAACATCCACGTGGGCAGTTCTGTCACATCCTGGGAGCACCAGGAATACACAGCTTGGAGCTGGGAACACGTGTCCTTGCATTGTGGACCAGAGAGCAAAGGTGCCGTGGATCCCCTCTGCTCTCTCCGTATGACAGGCAGGTGGAGACACAAACTTTGTCTTTTCACATTTCTTCTGTCCCCTCCGTGCACCAGCGCAGAGAGGATGAACATCAAGGGTGTCGGATGTGTGTCCAGAGCTCCAGGCACTCAGACAGGATCACAGAGCAGGAAATGAACTTGCCACGTGGATGAACTGGAGGGATAAAGTCCATCAGGAGCTCTGACAGCTCCAGCAAGAGCAATTGGAGCAGCCATCGGTCAGCAGAGTGGGAAATCCTGACCCCAAATCCAGCTCCCAGGCAGGGAACAGCTCCAGGAAGGGGGCTCAGGGATGTGGGCTCCAGAGTGAGCACCTGCCATGGGAGAAGGGGAGAAATGGAGCCAGACTGGAGAGGAGGGAACTAGGAGGAGAGAAAGGAGCCTGTGGGAAATTAAGTTTTGTGTGAAAGTGGCAGTTTGACACGCGATGGGTTTTCCTGAGCCAACTCCAGACTGTCAGGCCAGGGGGCACAGGATCACAGGCCTGTCTCTTCTCAGGCAGACCCCCTGCCCACCTCCTCTCACACTGAGGACGTTTGCGCCAGCCCAACCTTCCTACGCTTGGGATTTAGCGATTTTAAATAATTTTTTTTAAGAAGCGACACTAAAGGCCTAAGTAAATGGCCGCCGTGCCGCCACACTCAAGGTGGCCGCTGCACCGCGCTGGGACGGGGCCGGGCTGCGACCGCAGCACTGCCACGTGGCTGCGCCACACTCAACATGGCCGCCACGCCGTGATGGACGTGAGTCGGAACCAATCAGCATGCGAAGACGGGCGGAGGGCGGGCCGTGATCGGCGGGACGCGCGGTGATAGGCGGAAGGCAGGGTGCGCTGTGCAGCCCTCGCCGCGTGGCGGCGCTGCCCGCTGCGTGTGGGGAGGCAGGGGCGAGGTGTCCGCCATTACCGCTCGCAACTTCCCCGCCGCCTCCTTCAGGACACCAGGGCCCCTCCAGTACCGCGGGTTGTGAAAAGTTGTTGTCTACGGGAGTTTTCGGGGGGCTGCCCGGAAATTAGAGCTTCCCGGAGGCATCGGTGGGCGGAACGCGGGGAGGGAGCCGCGGGACGGGGGGGAGCCGATTGGAGGCGTACCGAGGCACTGCGGGGGAACGGTTTGAGCGACGGACCGGCGCGGCGGATGATGGCGGCACTGCCGAAGGTACTGGGGATGGCCACCGGCAAGGGGAGTAGGAACGGGGAAGGACGGGGGGACACAGGGAAGGGGAGGAACAGGAACGGAGGAATAGCCTTAGTTCTTGGGACAGCTGAGGGAACCCCAGCCCTTTTGCTGGAGGCCGTGATCCGGCCGTGGTTTGGTTTCGGAGGGAAACGTGGGGGTGATCCTGAAGGGATCCAGACCTTGAGGTCGTGCCTTGGATCTGTCTTGGTGCTCCTGGACCGGGGGCAGAGACACCCACACACCCCTGCTCCCCATCGCACACACCTAGAGGTCACCCCAACTCTGTAACAACCCTCCCTGGTCCTTGGCAGATCCTTGTCCCTCTCCATTGGCACATTTGGGACATCGGTGTTTAGCCCCCACCTTTGGGGGCTTTGCCGGATGGATGAGATGTTTCCCTCCAGCCGTGCAGAGGTGGCACAAGCACGAGGGTTGTTCGTAGACTCTCCAAGCACATCCCTGGCAGTGCTGCCCAAACGCTCCTGGAGCTCTGTGGGGCTGTGCCCATTCCCTGGGGAGCCTGGGCAGTGCCCAGCACCCTCTGGGGGAAGAACCTTTTCCTAAATCCAACCCAAAGCTCCCCTGGCACAGCTCCAGCTGTTCCCTGGGTCCTGTCCTACAAGTCTAGTAACGTGGAGGTGTTGGTGAAAATTCCTGTGGAGGATTTGCCACCCTGTTGTGTTTTAACCACTGCAGGTGCTGTGCTCGGAGAAGGGAGTGTTGCTCAGGCAGGTGTTTGCCCTCAGCAGGTGAGAAAACATGACAAAAAATTGCTGCCTTTTTTTTTTGCCAGATCTTCTAATAATGAAGGTAAGATTTTGAGCTGGGAGCTGAAAGGGCTGTGGAATTGGAAGAAGGAGAAATCTTTGTGCTGATGGGATCAGGCTGTGCCTTTGCAAGAGCATTTGCAAAAGGACATTAGCCACATATTTTTCCTTAGGTGAGAGAAATCAGAATTGTTAATTATTATCTTGTTTCTTACAGAGCAGCAACACCCAGAGAAAACCGTCTGTGTGCTCCAGGTAAGGTCTGCTCTCAATAAAGTTTTGAGGCAAAAATTCTGATAACAAATTAACCTCAAATAACTGTTAAACATTGGAGCATTTGTGTTTCATTCTGGGGGTTTTTAATTTTGGACTGGTTAAATAACCTGAGCTTGTGCTCTTCCACTTCCATATGGTTTTTTCTAACATTTTCTTCTTTTTTGCCATTTTTGGCTAAGCAAGTGGCACCAGCCATGGTGTTACGTGACATCAGTGTGGGTTTGGGGCTCTCAAAGCACCTGTAGATGTTTGTTTGCAGCTGGAAACTTGTTTGCTCTGCTTGCACTTTAAGGTGATGCACTCCTGAGTTGCCACAGATCCTACAGATCCCGACCTACACATGGAATTGGGAGGTTTAAATACTTGCTCCCCAAGGAGGTAGGCAGAAGGACTTCCCTGTGTGCTTGCTTTGCCAGGGTAGTCCTGAAGTGTGTGGAAGGCCAGGCTGGATGGGATTTGGAGAAACCTGGATAGTGGAAGGTGTCCCTGACCATGGCAGAGGGTTGGAATGGGATGAGATTTAAGGTTCCTTCCAATCCAAACTATTCCATGGAGTACTCACTCACCACACTGCAGAATGCTTCATTTTGTCCAGTACAGTTCTGTGGAAGTTAATGAGTAGATTTGGAACCTCTTCCTGACACTGAATTTAACACCTAAACTATTCCAGAATACTGTGAGCAGGTCTTACATGCATGTAACCTCTTCACACTCCCTGAGCCTTGGAAAGACATCCATTTGTGTGCAAGGAGGAAACAAGAAGTCAGCAGCCTTTTAGTCAGGAACTGAAATTAACAGCAGGTTTATTTCTACCGGTTTTACTCCTTTCTTTCTTCCTCTGGAAGGAATTCATCTCAGCATGAGTGTGTTTTCTGTGTGATGCCATCCAAGAGCTGAACTTTTACTCCCAGCACTGTTCAAACCAGATACTTTTCTATTTTATATTAATGCATTTTCTTTTGGAAAGCAGGCTGTAAAGAAGAGAAAGGAAAGAGTGCAGATGAAAGAGATCAGTGCTGGCACTGAGTACCAGTATGGAGATGTCAACATCCAGATGACTTCCTATGATCTGTGCCTGGTGGAGCATTTTGCTCAGTATGTTCACAGACTCTGCAACCGCCTCTCCATCCGGGTCAACGAGAGGTAGGAGGAAATCTGTCCCTCTGGATTATCACCCCCTGCAGATCAGGGCACACTCCAATCTCCCCAAGAGACTCCCATTTGGATGTAGATCCAAATCCCTCACCTGCCCTGTGTTCGCTTTTTGTGCATGTGTACAAGTTTGGATGCTTTATTCACATCAGGAAGGCTGAAATAGAGTTTGTGAGGCACTGACTTGAGCAGATTCTAAGGAGAAAGTAGCTGTTACATCTCCTTCCTCTGAGGAAAAGGCATTAAACCTGTGGCTGCAGGGCCTGGGAATTGCTGATGTTTGCTGCTGGTTTTCCTTTGTGGTCTGTGATCCAGGCTCTGCACGTCTCCCTGCTTATCCAAACTGGAGTGAGCTTGGGAAAGCACTGAAGGTGCTGGGTGAGCTTCCTGCTGCTTCAGCTTAGGAGAAGAGGATGCTTCAGGAGCCTCCTAGATCTCCAAAAGAGGTCTATCCCAACAGCCACTCCACTGGTTTTAATGCCTGAGGAATGTCAGGCAGCACCTTGGTGCCTGAAGTGCTCCCAGGGAGCTGCAGGCATTGGGGAAAGCACTGAGGGAATAAAACCAGTGGTGACTCTCTAAAATGTGTATTTTAACTTGTGCCCTCTGAGATTGGACGTGGTTCAGTGTGTAGAGAAGGAAAGGATTTGCCCTTGAGACTGGAAATTGAGGGGAAAAGGTGGGCAGTAGGATGGAGCTTGGATGGAGCTGTGGGAATGGGGATGAGGAGGCTGAGGTCTCTGAGGGTTGAGCAGAGTCTGATCCGTTCCCAGTCACATTCCCATTAAATCTGAGGGGTAAACAATGTATTTTGAGCAGTGCATTGCAGCAGCAGTTTTTAGCTCTGTCCCAAAAGCAAAATAAGTCAGAACTCTTGCATTCCTTGAACTATGAAGAAGTTAAAAGTTCTCAGGCTGGAGTTTGGAGCTAATCTGGGTTTTTCCTGGCAGCAGTGCTACAGAGCTTCCCCCTTATCTCCTCCCAGCAAAACACCCAGCCTCTGCCAGTGCCTGATTTGCAAGATATGTCCTTTGCATAATTAATTTCCCATGAAAAATTAATCTCCTTTCCCATTCTCTGCTATGGAGGTTGATTCATCCCTGTAAAGTAGTGCAAATATCCTGCCTGTCCTAAGCACTGCCCTCTGGCTCCTGCAGCTATGCCATGCCCACCAAAACCAACGAGGTGCTGTTCCTGGAAGAAAGGGGATCCAAAATGCAGCTGGATGCAGTCCTTACCACCCACCAGAGGGTTGTCCAGGTAGGAGCTGGGATTTGCTGACAGCACTGGACTTCTCCTGCAGCACTTTCCATCACAGCTTCCCCAAATCCCTCCAATATTTAATAGATGAAAGGCATTAGTTGGGCATAAAAGGAAGCAGAAAGTCTAATTACGTTTTCTGCTGGGTGTTGCTTCTAGACTAGAAGCCCAGGAGGGTCTCCTGGCTCTGTGTTTCAGGCAGAAGATTTATGATCTATTTTTTGAGATGGGTGATTGGAGAAACTGACAGGGGTGGGTGGGATACTGGAAGGAATTGTTCCCTGGGAGGGTGGGCAGGCCCTGGCACAGGGTGCCCAGAGCAGCTGTGGCTGCCCCTGGATCCCTGGCAGTGTCCCAGGCCAGGCTGGACATTGGGGCTTGGAGCAGCCTGGGACAGTGGGAGGTGTCCCTGCCATGGTAGGGGTGGCACTGGGTGGGCTTTAAGGTCCCTTCCAACCCAGACTATGCTGGGATTGTTCTCCTGCAGCTCTCTCATTTCCCCTTTCAGATCCGCGGTTTGAGTTCGACCTTTGCTCCCATACTGCTGGAAATCATTCAGAGTAACCAGCCCGAGGGGGTGCATCTGTTAATGAAACAGGTATGTCACACTTCCCAAAGCCTTTCCCTTCAGAAAGCAGAGATGATCTGTGCCATGAATTTGCTTTGAGAGCACAGACCTGGTCCTGAGCCTACTGTCTGCCCTAGATTGGGGATACCAGGATCCCCAGAGCCAGGCCCTCCCTGATCCGTGAAAATCCATTGTTTCTAATTCTCAATAAGTGGTTCATTTTCCATTAAGCCTCCTCTAATTAGTGCCACAGGAAGTGCCTTCCCATGGATCTGCAGGAAAGGGCAGGTTGCAGGTTCCTTTCCTTTGCTGCCCCAGATTCCCTGTGAGCCATAGGGGAATGTTTCACTTCAGCAGTGCTTCTCTTCTCTGGGAAGCACCAGGAACATAATGGAGCAGTTGGTAGCAAAGCTGCAACTGGAATCCCAAATGCTGTGCCCTGTTTTGATGGAATTTGCTCCAGGAGGAGCGTTCAGCTTGTTTTCTGTTGGAAGCCAAATGGTTTTCCAGCACTGAGTGATTTCCCACTGGGGCTTTCCACTCCCTGGGTGCAGTGGGCATTTAAGCCTTTAGTTTTTCCACTCTCAAGTGATTCTGTTTGGGAAAGGGTTTGTGTGATCCTGATTTGTGGTGGTTTTCCCTCCCTCCATAGCACACAGAAGCTGATTTCAAGAGCAGACTGAAGTCTCGCCCAGAGCTGGAAGAGCTGCTGGCACAGATGTCCTGAGGTGAGGACCAAGGTGCCATCCCTGGGCTGCTCCAGCCTCCAGAGGGTGCTTCCATGAGCACTGTACTGATAACTCAGGGAATTAAAAGGAATTCCCACTGTTGGCAACCAGCTTGTCTCAACAAAAATAAATAATGTGTTTATTTCTGACGGGTTTGTACTGGGAGCAGAGGTGCCACAGTGGAATGTGGGTTTGCTTTCCTTCAGTTTTTTTTGTTTATAAAATTCCTGCCTGTTTTGCTTTCGTAGGTGGGAATTTCTGCAGAAATCTCTGCGAGTGAATAATGCTGTGCTGCAACAATCCCAGGAATTGTTACAACCAAATCTGATGGATGCCAAGAGAAATTGTTTCAGAAACTGGTTTGTTTGGAGGCTTTTTCTCCCCCTTTCTAAGGACCAGCTCATGAAAAAGAGGGAAATAACTCATTCATTTCCACTCTCCCCCAAACTGGGGCTGTCCAGGTGTTGCTTGTGCTTCCATGCCTGCTGTGTTTTTTGGCCAGCAGTGCTGGAACTCAGGCCCTTGGCATTCCCAGCACCCACATCCCTGGGAAATAGCCTGGAACCTTCCCTCTGGCAAAAGCCATGCATGCTCTTCCCTTTCCAGCCCTCAAAATGCTATTTTATTTTCTCTATCTTGGCTTATTTGCCAGCAAGTGGTGGTCAGATGAGAATCCCTTTTTCTTCCATTCCTAATTTTTCTGGGGCTTCCCAGGAAATAAATTCCCTTCCCAAAGATCCCATCCTGTGGGACATGAGGTTATCAGTACTGGGAAAAGCCACAGCATGGCACAGAGAACACAGAGTAAAAATGCACAGCTGGGGTGTTCTGGAGCCAAGAGCCAGCCTGAGTGCTGTGAATGCTCCTGGATTGGGACATTTTGGGCTGGAAATCCACAACCACTGAATGATTTTAGTTGGAAGACCTCTGGAATCACTGAGTCCAAGCTGTGCCCAATGCCCACCTTGTCACCAGCCCAGAGCACTGAGTGCCACCTCCACTCGTTCTTGGGTAACTCCAGGGATGGGGACTTTAACCTCCCTGAGCAGCCCTGCCGATGTTTAACCCTTTCCATGAAGAAATTCCTCCTGATGTCCAACCTGAACCTGCCGGGGCACGGCTTGACACTGAATCCTCCAAACCAGCCACCCCTCCAAGCCCCAGTTATCCCAGTGGCACAGAGGAAGCCGAGGGATGACAAATTCCCGATTTAATTTCCCAGCACCAAAAAGGGGGCGCAGGGCGCAGCTCCCCCCGTTCCTGCGGGGCTGTCCGGGCGCTCTCAGTCCGTGGGCTGGGCCGGGCTGGCCCCGCGCTCCCGCTGCTGCTGCCGCCGGGCCATGCAGGCGCCGAAGGCCCGGAGCTGTTCCTGGCAGTGCCGCCAGTCCTGCCGCTCCGCCATGCACTCCTGCAGCCGCCGGTGCTGCTCCAGGCAGCCGGTCCGCGCGATCATGGCATCCAGGGGATCCTCGCCCTCCTCCTCAGCCTCGCCCTGCTCCGCCGCCGCCGCCGGGCGGCTCCAGGCGTGCCCGGCCTTCGCCATGGAGAGCTGGCAACGAGGGAGGCGGAGGTGTCCTTTGGGAGCACCCCAAAGCGCCCTCCCCATACACCTTACCCAGCACCCTCCTCAACCCCCACGCTTCGCCTCCCCANTGTTTGGGAAAGGGTTTGTGTGATCCTGATTTGTGGTGGTTTTCCCTCCCTCCATAGCACACAGAAGCTGATTTCAAGAGCAGACTGAAGTCTCGCCCAGAGCTGGAAGAGCTGCTGGCACAGATGTCCTGAGGTGAGGACCAAGGTGCCATCCCTGGGCTGCTCCAGCCTCCAGAGGGTGCTTCCATGAGCACTGTACTGATAACTCAGGGAATTAAAAGGAATTCCCACTGTTGGCAACCAGCTTGTCTCAACAAAAATAAATAATGTGTTTATTTCTGACGGGTTTGTACTGGGAGCAGAGGTGCCACAGTGGAATGTGGGTTTGCTTTCCTTCAGTTCTTTTTGGTTTTAAAATTCCTGCCTGTTTTGCTTTCGTAGGTGGGAATTTCTGCAGAAATCTCTGTGAGTGAATAATGCTGTGCTGCAACAATCCCAGGAATTGTTACAACCAAATCTGATGGATGCCAAGAGAAATTGTTTCAGAAACTGGTTTGTTTGGAGGCTTTTTCTCCCCCTTTCTAAGGACCAGCTCATGAAAAAGAGGGAAATAACTCATTCATTTCCACTCTCCCCCAAACTGGGGCTGTCCAGGTGTTGCTTGTGCTTCCATGCCTGCTGTGTTTTTTGGCCAGCAGTGCTGGAACTCAGGCCCTTGGCATTCCCAGCACCCACATCCCTGGGAAATAGCCTGGAACCTTCCCTCTGGCAAAAGCCATGCATGCTCTTCCCTTTCCAGCCCTCAAAATGCTATTTTATTTTCTCTCTTTGGCTTATTTGCCAGCAAGTGGTGGTCAGATGAGAATCCCTTTTTCTTCCATTCCTAATTTTTCTGGGGCTTCCCAGGAAATAAATTCCCTTCCCAAAGATCCCATCCTGTGGGACATGAGGTTATCAGTACTGGGAAAAGCCACAGCATGGCACAGAGAACACAGAGTAAAAATGCACAGCTGGGGTGTTCTGGAGCCAAGAGCCAGCCTGAGTGCTGTGAATGCTCCTGGATTGGGACATTTTGGGCTGGAAATCCACAACCACTGAATGATTTTAGTTGGAAGACCTCTGGAATCACTGAGTCCAAGCTGTGCCCAATGCCCACCTTGTCACCAGCCCAGAGCCCTGAGTGCCACATCCACTCGTTCTTGGGTAACTCCAGGGATGGGCACTCCAAACCTCCCTGAGCAGCCCTGCCGGTGTTTAACCCTTTCCATGAAGAAATTCCTCCTGATGTCCAACCTGAACCTGCCGGGGCACGGCTTGACACTGAATCCTCCAAACCAGCCACCCCTCCAAGCCCCAGTTATCCCAGTGGCACAGAGGAAGCCGAGGGATGACAAATTCCCGATTTAATTTCCCAGCACCAAAAAGGGGGCGCAGGGCGCAGCTCCCCCCGTTCCTGCGGGGCTGTCCGGGCGCTCTCAGTCCGTGGGCTGGGCCGGGCTGGCCCCGCGCTCCCGCTGCTGCTGCCGCCGGGCCATGCAGGCGCCGAAGGCCCGGAGCTGTTCCTGGCAGTGCCGCCAGTCCTGCCGCTCCGCCATGCACTCCTGCAGCCGCCGGTGCTGCTCCAGGCAGCCGGTCCGCGCGATCATGGCATCCAGGGGATCCTCGCCCTCCTCCTCAGCCTCGCCCTGCTCCGCCGCCGCCGCCGGGCGGCTCCAGGCGTGCCCGGCCTTCGCCATGGAGAGCTGGCAACGAGGGAGGCGGAGGTGTCCTTTGGGAGCACCCCAAAGCGCCCTCCCCATACACCTTACCCAGCACCCTCCTCAACCCCCACGCTTCGCCTCCCCAGGGTCCCCATTCCTTGGATGTCCGGCACCCTCCAGCTCCCCACCCCACCCATGGGTGCCCCCCCCCTCCGACACCCAGCCCCCCTACCAGCGCAGCGCGGCCCCTTTAAGGCGGGAACACAGCACGGCACTTCCGCGGTGGGCGTGGCCGCGGCGGCGCGCGTTGATTGGCGGGTTTCTCCCTGTTCCTGTCGCGCTGGGGCCGACGGGAAGTAAGGAGGCGGAAGTGGGTGCAGTTACCGCGGTAATGATGGCGGCGACGCTGCGGATCCAGAGCGACTGGAGCCGGGCGTTGAGGTGGGAACGATCCCTTTCTTTGTCCCTGTCCTTATCCCTGTCCCTGCCCCGCTCACGGCCGCTTCTCTCTGCAGCAGGGACGAGGGCGAGGCCTGGCTGAGCTGCCGCAGCCCCGGTGAGTGGCCTGAAGAGGCCTCGGGGGGAGCCGTGGGGATGAGGGGGGATCGGGGAGGATAGAGGGGGTTCTGGGGGTGAAGGGTTTTTAAGTGGTGCAAAAACGGGTGGGGGTGATGGCGGGACCGTGTGGGTAAGGAGGAGATGAGGGTGGTTGGGGTCCTCTGAGTTGGGAGAGGGTGGGACCTGAGTTTGGGGTCCCCGTGGGTGTTGGGGCAGGCGGGCCGAGGGGCTCTGGGCCGTGAGGGTGCTGACGGCTGCTGTCCCCCAGGGAAGCCCACCCTGTACGGCAGCGTCACCCGGCGCGGGCTCGGCTCCGATGGCGTCCCAGACATCGTGGCCTCCGAGGGATTCGTGGCTGGGGAAGTCACCAAGGTGCCAGGGCTGGGGGGAGAGGGGTTGGTGACCACCCCCCGTGCACAAAGAGAGGCTGCTCTGACAGCAGAGCTGTCACCAGCTCCCTGCACAGTCCTGTCCAGCTATCCAAGCCTCCTGCTGTGCAGAGCCCTGGAGCTGGTCCCTACCATCCCCCGGGCCGTGGCTGGAGCAGCCATCCCTTCCCACCTCCATCCCGAGGAGATGAGCCCCACACTGACCCATCCACCAATTTTCAGGCTCTGAGATCCCACAGCTGGGTCCAGGTCACAGTTTTACCTTGGCAACCTCTGTTTCAGGACTAACAGCACTTCTAATTCCTTTTTTTTCCCCTCTTTCCTCCTCTAGAAAAGCATCCTCATTTCTTGTCCTCATGAAAATGTGTCCACAAAGTTCCTGGCTCCATACACAAGTTTTTGTAGGATTCATCAGAAAAGTGTGAGTAGCCTGGTGAGGTGGGAATCTCTGGGTGTGATTGGCAACTCTTACATCCCTGTCTGTGGTGTCCTTGCAGTGAGGGGTGGCCTGGAGTGGATTCATGGAGCTGGAATTGGGATCTTGTGGTTTAGGAATGGTGTTCCCACAGAAACACCCTAGACCATGTGCCACTCGCTCCTTCCCCCCTCCCCCTGAGCTGGATGGAAAGGGGGACTGGAGGCACAAAAGACAAAGATCAGGGGTTGAGATAAGAAGAATTTACTGAGAACAGCAATGGAATTAGAGAAGAAACAGTAAAAACAATATTGATTAAAAAAATGTACAGGACAGGGAACAGATTGCTCATCCCAAGGCACCCAGAACCAGTGCAAAAGAATATCCCAAATATCCCATGCCCCTCCCTGCTCCTGTGAAAATTAACCCTGTCCTGGCCAGAACCAGGACATTCCCCACCCCTCATTCCATCCCATCCACTAGCCATGCCCAGATCCCACACCCCCAACTATGTCTATACACACAAAAGCACAGGAATCATTCCCTTAATCAAAGGCTGTCCCTCCCAAATGTCTCAAGATAGGGAGACACCTATAATTATATCCATTATACTGCTCTGCCTTGTCATCAGTGGTCTTCCAATCCCTCTCATTGGTATCCAGGGGCTTTTTAGCTGTGTTCTTTTGGACTTTTAAATTCTTCTGTTTTTTTTTTTCTCCTGCTGCCATTTTTTTACTTGTACTTCTGAGTCTCACGAAATCAATCCAGTCCATTCTTTAAGACCTTCATCTCTTCAACACTTTTCTTTGGGAGCTCTTCTAAAACACTGATCTTTTCCAAGCCTTGGCTTTGTAACGTTTTGAGTTGTTCCATGCAGGACGCTCAGGGGTGTCTGTAGGTAAGACAGCATAGTCACGGCAGATGGGGCAGGTGCTGGAATGCTCCTGGAGCCAGGGCCTGATGCACTCCCTGTGGAATTCATGCCCACACTCCAGTTCACACGTGTTTCTGCTTAGCTCCTCGTGGCATATTGTGCAGGGATCATCGCTGGAGGCTGCATATTCCTTGGGCTGTATTTCCTCATAGCTGGCCTGTGGCAGGGAAGAGGGTTTCATATAGTCCCAGATGTAGGCCTTTAATTTTACCACCTTCAGGTTTCTATGCCACACAATCGATGCCAGGGCCTCGGCGTAGGACGGTGGCGCGCTGTTTTCAAAGGCCTCCCAGATGTGCCAGGTGCAGTAGGCTTCGTCTGGGTTATCGAGGTACTGAGCATTCCGTGTGTTCCCATAGAGTATGTCTGCCATCGTTAATTCTGTCAGGTAATTAACACCTTCCAGCTTGGTGTTCCACCTGTTCCTGTACACCATCACCTCATCCGCGGTGTACGTTTCCCTCACGCCTGCCACGAGTCGCCTCCAGAGGCTGAGCTTTTCTGTCCTTCTCCCAATGGCCCTGTCAACAGCCACGTCCCGAGCCAGGGATCCCAGGAGCCTGGCTCCAGACCCATTGAGGAACACATTCACATTGGCCCCTGCAAACCAGCACTCGTACAGCCAGAGCAGTAAGGAGCGCTCGGGAGGGCGGCTGAAACACTGTCGGATTTCTTGCAGCTTACGTTGGCATTCGCTGCTTAGCTCTGGCTCTGCCTCTTCCTCCTCTTCTGAGGACTCTGTTTCTTCTTCTGAGGACTCTGTTTCCTCTTCACCCCTTGCTAAGCACACTGATTTGGCCCTGGATGTGAGTGTGTTGTGTTCAGGAGCGACTGCTCCCGGCACGGGTTGTTCCTCTGGTGCAGCTGCAGTTTGAGTGGCCACGGTGCCTGTTGGTCTGTTCTCCTCCTCCTGGGGGGACTGGCTGCTCTCCAGCAGTGTCCGATAAAGAGTAGCCAGGGCCCAGCACAGTGCAGTAAGCTGCTCCTCCCTGGAACCACCACGGCATTTCTCTTTCAGATATTTTGCCACTTTAACAGGGTCCTGTATTTGTTCAGGGGTGAACTTCCAAACCACTGGAGACGAATACTCCTTCAAAACCTGGCCGATTTTCTCCCACCTCCCGTGCCACTCATCATTATCTGATCTCTGAAAGAATTTCCTGATTATCTCTTTTGTAACTGTAAAGATGATGTAGACCAGGGTGAGGAGATATAGCAAACACGGCAACAGGAATATGCTTTCCTTAGTATTCAGAGGGAGTCCGGAATCCTCAAAAGCTGCTGTAGGAGGCGTAAAGGAGTAAAAAGAGGTGAAAGCCTTGTGAAAATAATCGTCCCCAGTTCCCCCCACGGACTGGGGATGATTATTAATGGTCTCGTGGAGGTAGTATATCACATCACAAGTTGATACCACAAAACCCACGCACAGAAAAATCTTGAACCATCTCGCTAAACTGTGAAAGTGCGTTACCAGGACCACGGAGGGAACTATAAACCTGTATAGGTACCACTCCACTAAGGGCAGACTGAGCCACATCGTGACCAGCGACTGGACCTAACACGCCAAACACTCGGCTCAAACTCGCTTCCAGCCCGCTGTGGGCAGAGCTGTTCTGATCTTTGGTGCCGGCACGAAGGGCGGTGGTGATTTGGGAACGGTATTCCCGAATTCAGCAATCCCACGGACACCGCTCCCCGGCGGGGGCTGGAGAGCGGAACCGAGGCACCAAAGGCAGCGACCTTGACGGGGTTGAGGCGACAACAACTCACTGGGAACAGCAATGGGACAGGGAGAGACCGCGGGGACCCGCCGGGATAGAAGGGAAGCCGGGAAGAAGGAAGATTTTCCCGCCGCCGCACGGAGAGGTGGGATCGGGGAACATCCGCCTCCGGGCACTGCTCCTCCTCCTCCTGCTGTAGCTGGGAAATTTAACCTTGTCCTGCCTGGAGCTGCGCTTTTTCTTTCTCACGGTGCATCTGCATTTCTTATTCCTGTCCATGGATTTTATCACTAGCGTTTTTTCTTCCTCGCATCCGCAGTCTGCAAATGCAATTCAAAAAAAGCGATGCAAACGCAACTCACAGAATCGCAGAATTCCTAATGTTGGGAAAGACCTCTGAGACCATCGAGTCCAAGCTGTGCCAGATCCTCACCTTGTCCCCAGCCCAAAGCGCTGAGTGCCACGTCCAGGAATTCCTTGGACACCTCCGGGGATGGGCATTCCTGGGCAGTCCCTTCCAGTGTTTAAAACCCTTTTCCATTGGGAAATTCCTCCTGATGTCCAACCTGGCACAGCTTGAGGCTGTTCCCTCTCCTCCTGTCCCTGTGCCCTGGGAGCTCCAGCCCCTCAAGGTCCTTCTTCTGAGGAAGTTTGTATAAAGAACTCGTTTTGGTTCAGTGTTTCAGCAAATTCAGGCTGTGAGTTTGGCTTCATGAATATCTCAAACGGTGTCTTGTGGGCTTGTGATTTGGGCCAGTTATCATGAGCTCTTTTATTTCTCATCTGTTCACAGGGCCTGCTAGAAAAGTCCAGATTTCTCTTCCACCTGGGATAAGCCTCGAATACAACTGCTGCTTGTGCAGGCTTCTGCCTCAGCATTCTTATATAAAGCTAATTCTTGGTGCTTTTACCTTCCTGCAGATTACCTGCCTTGATATTTCCAGTGGTGGAGGACTCGGTGTGTCTACCAGCACGGATGGGACCATGAAAATCTGGCAGGCTGCAAATGGAGAAATAAGAGTAAGGGCATCTGGCTTGGATGTTTTGTGTTGTCTGTGACATTCCTGAAGTCCTGTGGCCATGACTTTGGTCAGGCTGTCCACACCCTGGGAAGAATCTAGCTTTTTAATGAGAATCTGATTGAAATTGGGCACATTGGAGGCTTTAAGTCAAATCTATTGGAAAAGGGGGATGGAAAACATCTCCCAAGGGGGATGTTGCTCAGAGAGGTACTTAAGAATAACAGGTCACTGACAGCCTCTATCCTGCATGGTAAAAGCACTGAGTTTTTTATGAAGGAGAGAAGAGGAAAAAAGATTTTGGTGCTGGATTAGCTCCATCCTGGCTTGTGGTCTTCCCAGTAAAGGGGGAGCTTCTTGTGGAGCTTGACCTGTCAGCTCCTTGTTTGGCATAGGATAAAGACATTTAACCTGTAATTAGAAGCAAATGGACTATCTTTTGCTATGTAATTAGCTGCTCAAGTGGTAGAGGAAGGTCCAAAGTCACCTCTTTGGCTTCCCCAAATTCAGACCAGTCCATTCCAGCAACACAGAAGATTTGAGCTTAATCCTTTGCCCATGTGAGAATACCAAGTTTTCCAGTGTCATAACTCAACAACTGCTCTGCACAAGGATGATGACAATGAAACTAGCACATAGTTCTTTGTTTTTCCAGAGACTTTTGGAAGGCCATGTGTATGATGTGAATTGTTGCAGGTTTTTCCCATCGGGCCTCGTGGTTCTGAGTGGGGGAATGGATGCCCAGCTAAAGATCTGGTCAGCAGAAGATGCCAGCTGTGTAGTAACATTTAAAGGTCACAAAGGAGGTACAGAGCTCTTAAAATGCTTCATTTGCTGTATGTGTGTACTTGCCTTGCACTCCAGGGCTGCACCAGCCTGCTGCACTCTGTGTTTGATGTCTGCAGTGTGGCATCAGATGCCCCAAATGCCGCCCCAAATTATCTCTTCCCTGAGCCACCAACTGCTGTGTCCAGGCTCTGGATTTCTCTGTCCCACAAGGTGCTGGGCTTGACTGAGAGGTTAATAAACCCCATGGCTGGCTGCCCTGAACTTGATTAACTCAAAAACCCATCTTGTGCTAAACCTGCCATTGTTCTTACCTGACTTGTGGGTTGGAACCTGATCTTCCAGGTCCCTTTCAACCCCAGCCATTCTATAATCTATTTGTGTGCATTGAAAATGCTTTGGCACTGGTGCTGCCAGTCACTCTCAAGGTGACTTTAGTCACTGCTTATTCCTCCAGCCCAAACTGCTGCAGTCTGTTTGCTTGGCTTATCTTGTCATTTGAGTTTCTGTAGGGAAAATGCCAATTAAATCTTCTGGCCACCTGACTGTTGTCTGCTAAAAAAATGGGAGTCATTTTTCAGATCCAAATTTGACAGGCCACAGTTAAAAAAAGTAGTTAAGGGATCTTAATGCCAACAGAGACTGCTCTTTGGATATTGCTGTAGCTGGATAAGAGAGGTGCTGCTTTTGGGATTACCCAGGGGTGGACATGGGAACATTTAAAAGTGCCAGGCTCTTTTCTGCCCAAATTGGAGGTTAATTTTGTGCAGCATCAGCTCACACTGAGATGTTGCTGATGATTGGATGGGTAATACCTTCCCTTTGTGCCAGGTGGTGGTTCCACTCTGTGAGGTTTTCTGGGAGCTGCTGCCTTCCCTTTTTCTAGAAGCACAACTTGTGTGTGACTGCTGTCACTGGGGACAGTGGCCTGGAGCCAGTGGTCGAGTTCATCTTGGGAAATGAGGTGCTTTTTGTGTCTGTATGAACACAGTGTTTGGTTTGATGCAGGTATTTTGGACACTGCCATTGTGGATCGAGGAAGAAATGTCCTGTCCTGCTCCAGGGATGGCACTGCCCGTCTCTGGGACTGTGGGAAATCTGCCTGCCTGGGCATCATCGCTGACTGTGGCTGTCCTGTCAATGGCATCGCCATGGGCACTGCTGACAACTCCCTGAACCTGGGCACACCCGAGAAACCTCCCAGTAAGGAGCTTTCCCTTCAAATTTCCCTGTCCCAAACTGCTTAGGTTTGTCACCAGTAATCCCAAATGTCTGGAATGCTGCCCCATGCCCTTTTACTGCCATGGGAAGGGAACAGAGCACTCCAGTCCTGGGTGGAATTGAGCCCTGTCAAGCAGTTTAGTGATGAAGTCTGAGTTCTGCATCATTACTGGCCTTCCTGGTCTCTTGGGATCTGGAGGAATGTTGCCACAATTCAGCAGAGGTGTTCCAGCCTCTTGGGTTCTGACCCCACCAAGACTGTAGCCACCTGCTAATGTAGCCACTGCTGGCATTTCCTGTTGTCCTTTTGTCAGGTGAACGTGAGGTCGGGACAGAAGGGAAAATCCTGCTGCTGGCTCGAGAGGACAAGAAGCTTCAAGGAGTGGGACTGCAGAGCAGGCAGCCAGTAAGGAGCACTGGGATGGGGAATTGAGCCAGGTTAAACCTGAACTGGAGAGAGACCAAAGCCTGGTGCAATGAAATGATGATCTCTCTCTCCTTCCTCCTGGACAGATTTTTTATGTGAGGAGTAAGAATTCCTCAGGATTTAACTTGGGACTAGGGAAGACAGTATTTAAAACTAAACAGTGGCAGCTGTACTGTCTTTTAAATAAATTACTGCTTCCCTCTCCCAGGTGTCCCATATTTCTGACACTTGTTCCCAAATTCTCAGGTGTTCCTCTTTGTTGGATCTGATGCCTTCAACTGCTGCACATTCCTGTCAAGCACCTACATTCTGGCAGGGACTCAGGATGGGAACATCTACCAGCTGGATGTGAGAAACACAGAGTGAGTGAGTGCCTGGGGCAACCAACTCGTGTTTGGTTGGAAAAGAGAGCCAGGCAGAGGGTGCTGGCAGGCAGTGCCACTTCCCATTGCACCATGAGCTCCTGAGCCTCTTGCATTATGCTGATGTGCTGTATTATGTTATAGAAATATTTGTATAATTTTATATTTATGTAATCTATGTACATGTAGGTGAATTTGGCAGATAATATTATAATATTCCCCCCTCCCACACAGCCCATTTCTTTGCTTCACTTGAGTGTCTTTGTAGGATCCTGACATTTACCCTGCTCCTCCTGCCAGCACAGGACTGGAACTGAGCTGTGGGGTTTTACTGGTGTTCCCTGCTAACTCAGTATCATAGGGAAGAATCATGGAATGATTTAGATTGGAAAGGACCTTAAGAGATCATCCAGGGACACCTTCCACTGTCCCAGGCTGCTCCAAGCCCCATCCAGCCTGGTCTTGGGCACTGCCAGGGATCCAGGGGCAGCCACAGCTGCTCTGGGCAACAATCCTCATCTCTTGTTTCTGCTCCTTTTCCTAGTGCTCCAGTCCAGGTGATCCACAGATCAGGAGCACCAGTGCTTTCCCTGCTTCCCTACCGAGATGGATTTATTGCCAGCCAAGGTAATTCCAGGGCTGTTTTGTGCCCATAGAAATCCTCTAATCAAGTCAAGGAGCTTTGTGCTCTTTTGGCATTGTCCTCTTGCCCCTTTCCTTTGGGAAATCCACTCTCCACATCCCTCATACCCTCCAAAACGAGGCCTCCAGTGCCCATCTCACCCATTGGAACCTTTTCCCAACAGAATTTCTGTTTGTAATTACGTGTGGCTTGTTTCACTAATTGGCTGCTGCCCCTTCCTTGCAGGGGATGGCACCTGCTTCATTGTTCAGCAGGACCTGGATTATGTCGTGGACCTCACCGAGGCCGACTGCGACCCTGTGTACAAGGTAAGGAGCAAGGGGCATCCCTGAGGAGAAAGTGGGCAGGGAATGCTGATGCCAGGCAGGAGGCAGCTGCCTTGACCTCAGGTTTTCACCTCACACAGCTGACTGTTGAGCTTATCTTTGTGTTTTCTACCTGAATAATCCTAATATCTTGCATAAAGCAATCCTCTGCGGAATTCCTGGGCTTTATCTCCATCGTGCAGGAGCTCAGTGGAATGGTGGAGTTGGAGCAGCTCTGGCAGAGCTGTGTTCCTATAAAAAGTGTGGATTAACAGTGCTGGGACAACCCTGAGGGTAAAAGCAACGCCTGACCCCTCTTGTTCCCTGGGGATTTGGGGCCAGGAATTGCATCTTGCTGTGTGTTCCAGACATCCACTGTGCTTGGGTGTGCTTGGACTCTCAGCCTGGAAATGAGCCCTTGTTTTTAACCCTGCTCCACACCCCTGTTGTCCATCTCCTACCCAACGGGGGCATTGAGGTTTGGCTGCACAACTCAAAGCAGGAGAAACGTTTTTCCACACTTAATTTTCCCTTTGGATCTGACAGAAGAACCCTTGTGTGAGGACATGCCTGCTCCCTAAGCTCTGGTGAAAGCTGGAACTGTCCTTTCAGTTCCAGGAGCCATTCCCTTCCTCTTCCCTTTGCAGAAGTCCAAAAGGAAAGCTCATCTCTGAGGATTTCACTGGGAATTGTCACTTGAGAAGCACTTTGTGTAAATACTGCTTTTTTTTCCCCTTTTTCAGGTGGCTTCTTGGGAGAAGGAAATTTACACGTGCTGCAGGGATGGGATAGTGAGGAGATACCAACTTGCTGACCTTTAAGCATTTGAAGGGGCCAAATAATGGAGAAACATGTGGGAAAAGCTCTTCCAAGCTGATTTTCCTGGGATGTGTGTGTACAAGTTTGAGGCTGTTGTGAAGGCTCCATCCACAGTGTTTTGGTAACAGGTCATATTTTTTCCTACTACACAACTGGGATCAATTTTTAATTTAGAGAGGATCTTGTGTTGCAATGATGTGTTGTGGTTTTATTTCCAGTGCTGAAAAAGTGCTATTTGTAAAATGTGCTATTTCTAGTGGGGGAAATAAATAAAGAAAGGGGGAGAGGGAGCACAGTGAAAGTGACTGTCACAGTATGGAGTGAAATAAAGCCGCTGCTTTGCTAACACATGTGTTTCCATGAAAACTTGAGAATTTAAAAAAAAAAAAAGAAAAGAGAGGGGAGAGGATTGAGAGGTGCCGGCAGAGTGCGGAAGTGAGCGGGAGAACTACGTTTCCCGTGGTGCTCCGCGCGGCGTGGACCGGAAGTCTTTCTGTCGCTATAGCAACGGGACGCCATGGGCCTGGACTACTACGCTGTGCTGGAGCTGGACCGCGGGGCCACCACCGACGACATCAAGAAGGCGTGAGGGACCCCCGGCATCAGAGATCCCCCTGGGCCGGGAGGCAGCCGGGGAACCCGGGGGTGGTGGTGGGAGAGGGACGGCCCCGTGAATGGCTGTCCTTCGCCTCCCCCTGTGCCCCACAGTGCGGACTGGGAGTGGCGAGAAGGGTCTGGGCTGGATGTGGGAATGGGGCGTCTCCTGTCCCCTTCAGGGGGGCTGGAAGGGCCGCGGAGATACTCTAAGGGCTGTAGCCCCTCTGGGAGAGCTGGGGGTGCTCACCTGGAGAGGAGAAGGCTCCAGGGAGAGCTCAGAGCTCCTTGCAGGGTCTAAAGGGGCTCCAGGAGAGCTGGAGAGGGACTGGGGACAAGGCATGGAGGGACAGGACACAGGGAATGGATCCCAGAGGGCAGGGCTGGATGGGATATTGGGCAGGAATTGTTCCCTGGGAGAGTGGTGAGGGCCTCACACAGGCTGGCCAGAGCAGCTGTGGCTGCCCCTGGATCACTGCAAGTTGCCCAAGCCCTGTCCAGCCTGGGCTAGTGGAAGGTGTCCCTGCCCACGGCAGGGCATGGGAACGAGATGGGCTTTAGAGCCTCTCCCAACCCAAACCATCCTGTGATCCGTAGTTATCGGAAGTTGGCTCTGAAGTACCATCCTTTAAAATGCAAGGAGCCCTTGGGGCCGAAGAGGTTCCAGCAGCTGGCAGAGGCCTACGATGTGCTCAGCGACCGTAAGTGACTGCAGGGGCTGGAAGGGGCTGGGAGTTCCCAGCTCTGTGCCCCACAGCCCAGCTGGGAACTGGTGCACACTCCCATGTCCATCCCCACTCCTCCTGGGAACCCTCTTCTCCAGCCTCCCCCCAAGCAAAACCTGGATCTCAGGCTGGGGCTTTCCCTCAATTCCCAACCCTTCCTTGTTCCCTAAGCCATGAAGAAAGGCATCTACGACAAATTTGGGGAAGAGGGGCTCAAAGGTGGCATCCCCTTGGAGTATGCGAGCGACAACCCCTGGAGTGTGGGATACGTGTTCCACAACAACCCTGAAAAAGTCTTCAGGGAGTTCTTTGGAGGGGACAACCCCTTTGCAGGTAGGTTGGGAGACCTGGGAGTGCCTGGGGTCTGTCTGACTGCCATGATTCCATTAAAGCATTTGCAGGAATGTTTCCCTGCCCACTCAGATCCCTCTGGTGCTTGGAGGATAGATCTTGACTTCCCCTAGTCCTGGCTGGGGGAGAGGCCTGGAGGTTCATGTTCAGGCTGTCCCCAGCTGCACCTATGACCCTTTCTGGGATGATTCCCATCAAAAAGAGGGATTAGGAAGGCGAGGGTGCCACAAACACTCCTGGAAAAAAACCACTTCAGGTGATTCCGGGCAGGAGAAGATGGGAGGTAAAGACCCTGGAGGAGCCCCCAGCTCTGACCCGAGCGAGGGGCTGTCCCTCTGCTCCCTGGCACAGAGTTCTTTGCCGAGGATGGCTCGGAGGTGCTGCTGCCCTTCGGAGGGCCCCGGGGCCGGGGGGCACTGCGGCGGGACCCCCCCATCGTGCGGGACCTCTACGTGTCCCTTGAGGACCTCTTCCACGGCTGCACCAAGAAGATTAAGATCTCCCGCAGGGTAGGGGCTGTGGGGTGAAGGGGGTGGGGTCTGGGGTGGGCTCTGCCCTCGGTGTGGGACACTGAGGATTTGGGGATGGCCCTGCCCCAGGAGCCTGTCACAGGGAGGGATTAGCACCAAACCCAGAAGGACCAAACCAATGTGCTCCCCCTGCCTTGGCAAGGGGAATTCAGCAATGTGGGAGCATGTAGGAAGCGAGGGCTCATCCCAGAGATGGGTGAGAAGGAGCTCAGTGTGTTCTGGGCTCCCATCATTCCATTTTCACACTCCTTTTTGTGCCCTTGGTGACCTGTGTTCCCCCCTTCTTGTCCCAGTCTCCTGGATCCAGCCCTGAGTTTCTCCTGCTCTAGGACATGAGGAAACACCCTCAAGTTGTGCCAGGGGAGGTTTAGGTTAGATATTGGGGAAAATTTCTTCACTGAAAGGGTGATCAGGCATTGGGATAGGTTGCCCAGGGCATTAGTGGAGTCCCCATTCCTGGAGGGATTTAAAGCTGTGTGGATGTGGCGCTTGGGGATGTGATTTAGCTGTGGCCTTGGCAGTGCTGGGGGAACACTTGGACTCTGATCCTGGAGGTCTTTTCCAACCTAAATGATCCCATGATTCTATGATCTGATCCTATGTGTACCCACAGCCACTTTGGTGTGGAGTACAAGCCAGCCTTGCCCTTTCCTCTGGTGAGCAGAGCACTCCTGACCCTCCCTCTCTGGGCCCTGGCTGTGCACCCTCAGGTGATGAACGAGGATGGGCAAACGAGCACCATCAGGGATAAGATCCTAACGATTGATGTGCAGCCAGGATGGAAAAGGGGCACCAGGATCACCTTCGAGAAGGAAGGAGACCAGGTGAGCACAGAATCACAGCTTTGGAAGGAAGGGACCTCTGCAGATCACATAATCCAACCCTCCTGCCCAGGCAGGGTCACCTGGAGCAGGAACTCATCCAGGTGAGTTTGGGATGTTCCACACCCTCCCTGGGCAGCTGTTCCAGTGCTCTGCCCTCTCCATGGAAAAAACTTCTTCCATGGTATGAAGTTCTGGTTTCCCACTGCTGAGGGCACATGGCAGCAAGACCAACAGAGAGACTCAGCATTACTGTGCTCAGAAGCACTCTGAGGAACCAATCCTGCCTGGATTTTCCTTAGAATAGGTTAAAGAAAAAATAATTGAAAGGGGTGGTTTTCTTCCTGGCAGAAACACAGTTTTGGATTTGGCCTTGGCTGAGCAGGAGTCTTGGACAAAAGATTCCTTTTTCTCTTAAGGGAAGAAAATACTTTTCCCTTCTCTCTAGCCAGCTGAAAACAGCAACAAAAGAGCAGGAATTTGTGTCAGCTTTCCCTCTGTAAAATAATTTCCAGGTTTCCAAGGACAGGTTGGATGTGGCCTGGGGCAACCTGGGCTAGTGGAAGGAGTCCCTGCCCATGGCAGGGGGTGGGACTGAATGAGTTTTAATGTCCCTTCCAGCCCAAACCATCCTAGGGTTCCATGATTCTATAATCTTTTTTCCCCTCAATTTTAGGGCCCAAACATCATTCCAGCTGACATCACCTTTGTTGTCCAAGAGAAGCCTCACCCAAAGTTTAAAAGAATCGACAACAACCTCCTTTATATTGCCCAAATCCCCCTGGGAAAGGTAAAGAGCCGAGTGAGGGGACAGAGCTTCCCCTTTGGGCTCTGGGGCTGCAGCAGCAGCTCCTGGTGCCACTCCATGCCCGGCAGGCACTGACTGGATGCACCCTGGATGTGTGGACACTGGATGGGAGGCTGCTGAACATCCCCATCAACGACATCGTGCAGTAAGTGCCAGGGGAAAACGGGGCTCAGAGGAGAGCAGCAGGCACTTGGGAGGAACCTCCTCAGCACTGGGCTGCTCCAAAGCCTTTTCCAACAAGCTTGGGGCTGCAGGAGCAGGAGGATGCCCACACTGGGCAGCTCTTCTGGCCTGGGGCCATGTTGCTGGGAGCAGAGGCAAGGAGAGGGCTGGGTGTGGGTAGAGGAGGGTGGATGCTGGAGCCTGGAAACGGAGGACAGGCCCCTGGATGAAGCTGGAGGAGCAAATAACCAGAGAAACCCACGTGGGGCTCTGCAGGTGGGACTGGGGATCATCCCACAGCTCCTCTCAGCCCCTTCCTTTGCTTGGCAGCCCCAAGTACTATAAAATGGTGCCAGGGGAGGGAATGCCACTGCTCCAGGACCCCCAGCGCAAGGGGGACCTCTACATCTACTTTGACATCTGCTTCCCCAAAAGGCTCAGCCCTGAAGAGAAAACACTCTTGAGAAGCATCCTCCTGCCCTAGGGACCTTCCCCCTCTCCCCCCTCCTTTATGCCCCCAAATAAAGCTTTGGAGCCTGTACTGGGACTGGGCTGAAGTTCTTCCAAGCACGGGGAACCCTAAAGCACAGGATCACCCTAAAACAACAGCCCTGAGGCCTGGCCTGGCTTTGTGGTCTCTGCTCTCCAGCTCCCACCCTGCAGCCACTGCTCTGCAGCCATGGGGAGGCTGAAGGAGGATTTGGGGGCGATGGAGGGAGGCAGCCATGGCCAAGCTCATCAGGGTGGGTAAAATCAGCTGAATTCCAGGGAATTCCCTCATGTCTCCCAGAGGGACATCAGTGGGGCTGTGGGGATGAGAGTTTTAAATTGCCAGTTCTATGGGATATAAACCTGTCGTTGTCCTGATCCCGGCTGAGAGCTCAGATCCCCAAACACCACAACTCCATTATCCCAAAGGAATGCTGGCATTCACCTCCTCCTTTACCCTTTTCCAGCAGACACAGGTAAGCCCAGGCTGTCAGAAACGTCATTCCCAGGGAGTTAATTCCAGCAGGGAGAAAAGAGGAACCCCGTGTCCCTGTGAGTGACCCCAGACCCGCAATATCCACGGGGGCGGGAGGGTTTTGGACGCGTTCAGTGCCGTGGGATGGCAGAGCGGAGCCTCGAGGCTCCCTCCCAGCGCCCTGCAGTGCCGCAGGCTGTCCACAGGGCGGCAGCACTGGGAGCGCTCAGCCCCGCCCGGCTCCCGCCTGCATTCCCGATCCCATTCCCGGTTTCCTGCAAAGTTCGTCTCGGCTTTGCAAAAACCAGTCCCTGCTTCCCAGGCCACCAGTCCTGAGTGATCTGCAGTGCTCCGGAAAATCTGAGCCAGCAACAGCTCAGCCAGGCTGCACCGAAGTCTGGACAGGCTAGGACTCGAGAGCGCTCAGCTCCCAATTCCCAATCCCATTCCCGATTTCCTACAAAGTTCGTCTCGGCTTTCCAAAAACCAGTCCCTGCTTCCCAGGACACCAGTCCTGAGTGATCTGCAGTGCTCCGGAAAATCTGAGCCAGCAACAGCTCAGCCAGGCTGCACCGAAATCTGGACAGGTCAGGACTCTCACCCGGATCACCTGGAGTGAGATCCAGCTGCAAAGGGAATTCCAGAAATGGCCTCCAAACTGTTTTAGGATTACACCTTTCCAATGGCTGCAGAGGGAGACAGCTCCTGGATCCCTGAGCGGCACAGCTCCGTGATCCCGAAGGGTCGCACAGCGGAGCTCGAGGGTCGCTGCCATGCGGAGCTGCAGTGCCGCAGGTTGTCCACAGGGCGGCAGCACTGGGAGCGCTCAGCCCCGCCCGGCGCCCGCCTTCATTCCCAATCCCATTCCCGATTTCCTACAAAATTCATCCCGGCTTCCCAAAAACCAGTCCCTGCTTCCCAGGCCACCAGTCCTGAGTGATCTGCAGTGCTCCGGAAAATCTGAGCCAGCAAGAGCTCAGCCAAGCTGCACCGAAGTCTGGACAGGTCAGGACTCTCACCCGGCTCACCTGGAGTGAGATCC